>OX421456.1:735000-765000 GCA_949126865.1 Montipora capitata | reverse complement strand
AAATTGTAAAGAAAGATTCTCTTGTTGGTGTGCTTATACTCTCATGTAGGTTTTCAAATTCGCACTAAATGGATTCAAACTCATTTTCTCTCAGTTGCAAAGCTGTTAATCTCAAATGCAAAACACGTAAATGTAAATAGTTTTCAAGAAAATTATTGGCCTATACCTCAGAAAAAGATGAGATGAGGAATGCCGAAAATTAAGTTATTTAACTTTAAATTCAACATTGTGTGGTTTAATTGCATAAGTGAGATAGCTATTTTTATTTCTGTTTATTACTAAAACCATGCGGATTTTCTCCCATCACCAAGCTCTTTATTTTTCCCTTGGTCAGAATAAAGAGAGCTTAGCTAAATAAGATCACATGGTCAAAACTTCTATCACAGCGTAAATCAATTCCCAGTTTAAAGAACCAAATACAGGTATTAAGAATCACGAGGTTTGTTTACCACAAAAGAAAACCGTGAATTTGCATTGATGAAAACTATCCCAGTGGGACGTCTTACCAATATTTACGACTGGAGGAAATTATAAAGAGGCACGTATCTGCATAAATAACTCTTATTTTATTCCATGGTTGCTAAATGATCGAAACTGGCTGACTACATCATCAGTTAGCTCGCTACGTTGCAGCTCAACTCGGTTCCGAAAGTTTTGGTTTGAGATTTAAGCTGTTTGGAGCCTTTTACTCAAATATCTGGTAAGTTGAAGCCAGCATTAACTGTGAAAGGAAAAAAATGGCAAGAGCCCAACTTCAACTAACAGCAGGAAAAAATTCGCCGGTTTCAGTACAAACGCAGCTTTGTCGCTTCCGATGTTTCTGTACCAAAAGCGGGAATGTTTCCAAGTTTTTCTTTCAAGAAAAAGCAATTTTCCAAACTATGTATCAAGCCAATATAGCAGAATTGCCTGAAACTCATCAGTCATGGCGGAAAAAAACGCAGCGGCACTTGGATGTAAAACTTAGCTGATAATATAAAGCAACCACGGATAAAAAAACTCAGTTTCTTCTCCATCAAAAATTTTCCCTTCTTTCCCTAAAAGGAAAACCGGACTCAACGTTGTTAGACTTTTAAAGGCGCCATAACAAAAATCTCGCAACAGTAAATTCTATTCATGTCTTGTACATTCAAGACCATGTCTGTGGCCATGTCTTTATTGTATAACCACTCGTTGGGTACTCCTGTAACCAGGTTGTCACTCTTATCAGATGGAGAACATTCGATATCATTTGCCCTTGGTCATCGTTTTTAAGTTACTGATGCCACTTATCGGCTAGATCAAGGCCATATTCCATTTACTTAGTGTTAACTTTTTTTAAGCCTTGGTCCAAACATGTCAAACATACACGTAAGCGGCAAAAACAAGCTTGGTTTGCGGCATTAATTGATGCTATACCACGAACAACAACAGCGAGTATGCCAGAGGCAAACGTTTCTTAGCTCACTTACATTATACCGGCGGACATGATTATAGCTACTCTGAAAATCGAATCACGTTTCTTTTATGCGGAAGTTTAGTTTTAATGGTACTGGTGGTAAGATGTGTAATTAATACTTCCTTGAATCTTCCAAACTTAGTGTATTTTAATATCTCCAATAAAAACAACTACTACTTGCAAAGAGATAGTCTTTTAACAGCTTTTGAAAAAAAACATTCAAGATGAAATTATTTTTAAAAGAAGCTTGAAATAATAATCGTACAGTTCATAATTTTGATTTTTCTAAAATGAGAAGCCCAAAGTAAAACAATTTTCTTCTCAGTTTCATGATGCTAGCTTTTTCGAGAAGTGTTTTTTATGTCCCTTTGCCATTTGTTTACTTGTAGCAGAGAGAGGTTGAATTAGTCCGGGTTACGTTTCACAGATTTGTAACCATAAGGCAAATTATGTAATAGGAAAGATATAGTTTGTACTCGTCATTGGTTTCGTTCAGGGTGAACCTACTCAAACCGTTCTCTTTGAAGAACACCGCAGCTATTTGACCAATGTGAGGTAATAATTACATGGTAAGTTAAAAACCAGACTCAAGCCCAAAAATGATGTCGTTGACCAAGAGATTTAGCACTGCTGTCAGTTTGTTCGGGCTCGAAGAAATCATATTTTAAATGAAAGTTTATGGTTAGCATTGTAAAAATATGTAAGCAAAAACAAAGAGAAGAGGCCACTTCTGTGCTAGTTTTGAGCTCAATCTGTTCTCCAGAAATGGCAATAGACGCTTGATTTAACAAGCTTCTTATATCATGAGTATGAATTTCTTTGAGACAGAAATCTTCGTTCCGGCTTTGAAAAAATGGTGCAACGTTTGATCATGGAATTAACATACTTTAGCTGGTAAATTTCATAGATGTTGAATAAAAGGTATTACTTAGATAGAGATATCTGAGAAATAGCAATATGGTATTTTAAGTGAAAGAGATGGCAAAAATCAACCCTAAATGAATGAGGAGGTGTATTTTTTGCAATGGTAACACTTAGGGATACTCGGAAAAATCCGAGTTCTCCTTAACTGGAGTCGAACACATGACCTTCCGATTTCTAATTCGGAAACTCTACCACCGAATAGGCCTTATTCACGATATCCGCCATGTTGGCTTTCAAATTGTCATGCAAATTAGCCATGTGTTATGCTGGGGAGCAAATATTGGAAAAAAGGCAAATAGCGGAAAATCGGCTCGTCGAAATATTGAAATAACATTGCTAAAAGTACATTTTAGAATTTAGACTTAAGTACCTTTCATAATAATTTGATATCTTTGATTGCCTTTGACATTTTGACTTTCTACTTCGTTATCTGCTCATTTTTCACTAAAAAAACATCGAAGTAACTTGTGTAATCATTCTATTTTACTACTTAGGTGATAAACATTCAATGAACGTGAAACAAATCATCTGTGTGGCTAAGATGTTCGTTATAACCTCTCGAACTTGTGTTGTTTGCCCCCTCAGAAGTGTGAAGCTAATTTGCATGATAATATAGCAAATCCAACATGGCGGCTATCGTGAATAAGGTCTATTCTTGGTTTGCACGTGACGTCACAAAAAATAAAATACAAAACTAAAGAGCCTTTTGAGTTTTTTATCTCGATCAGGTACAAGAGGTTGCCGAATAACTCAAGTACGAAATATCGCACAATCCTGAGACTTGGACCCGTTGTTTCTTTATTCCTCTTCTATAATAATTTATTTCCATTTCTTGACTCAATTTCTTAAGTGGTAAGCGATTTATGTTTTCACTTGCGTGACGTGCAACCCAAGAATTGGAGGAAATTCGAGAGGAGCTATGCTCCAACTAACTATGGAGGCCATGGGTAGGAGCAAGCAACTCCCATATTTATGTCACGGCATTTTTACAGCCCAATCTATTTTTGGACTACCTTTGCCGCAAAAACAACAAAGGCAGTTTCGGTTCGGTAACGCTATGCCGTCAAGTTAGTTGACAGTCATCGGGCTCCTGCGGGAATCTCATTCGCAGGAAATTCAATCTAAAAATAAATCGGTCTGTGAAAACGCCGTGACAGGAATATAAGGGAGTTGCTCGCTCCTACTCATGGACTCCTGCTAAACTACAACGCAGGACATAAGTTTATGGGACACTTGTCAAACTGACTAAATGCTCATTTAATTCTCGGCTTGCACTCACGTGATTAGACAGTCATGATGGTGTACAAAACAAAAGCAAAATGTCGCTCGCGTTCGCATAATAATAGAGCCAAATTTCGCTATTGTTCAGTAAAACCAACATGGCCGCCGTGTCGTCAGGCTCTATTCCTTTAAACTGAATCTTTGACTTTATCCACAAACCCCCTCCTCCCCCCAAACAATAGCGACTTTCCGATTGGTGTTCGAAAACGACTACGAGTACGAGTTTTCTGTACCGGGCCTGCGCAGTACGTTTCAATACCGAACAATTTCGAAGTGCGCGTGCTCAGCACTAACAGCTCGTAGTCGTAATCGTCATCGTACTATAATCTGAAGGTCACTAATGTTGAAAGATGTCGGGCCTTCCGTACACTTGTCTTGCTTTGTCAAACTATTAAAATGCAACATTGTAAATTGGGGAGGTGGAAATAGTTTGGAAATGGCATGGCGTGGCACTCAGTCCGAGATGCGAACTCAATCTAATGAACACATGTCATTCCCAGTCATTTATCAGAATCATAAAAATTTTAAGATAGTGTTAAAAAATTGTTTTCACGCTTCGTTCTTTACCCACGTTTAGAATTCCCACAGTACATTCATCGTCACCCTCTCTGCATTTTTTAATTCTTTATACATACAACACCAGGCCCCCGCAATTTACATTTTGCTGAAGAAGGTTACAAGGGTAACCGAAACTTCCAAGTTATTCGTCTTTTTAGCCAGACTTTTACGATATTTTATTTCATTTTATAAATAGAATTGCCTGGCTACAAACCAGGTATTTTTCATGTGTTAAGTGTTCCAACACTTACGACTTGCATTGTAGGTTGAGTTTACAATTGGTTTGTTAGATGGCGCCTTCTCGGTGAGGACTGAGACAGTTCTGTTCTAGATTACTGCCTACTGATTTAACGCAATTTTCGCAATGCTTTCTTTCAGGTTTTGCAAGTGCGTAATTTCATGTCAATTCAAATTAACTGATCCATCGAAAGGAAACAGGTAACAATGAATAACGGGAGCTGTCCAGAACCTTTGGACAATGAAACAAACGATGATGACCTTGACATCTATGCAGGAGTGTTTGACTCACGTTACCATATTCCTCCCTTAGTGATCGCACTTTTCATCATTGGCTTAAATGGTTGGGTTATTTTTCTCGTAAAAACTCACTCAAATCTTAAAACAAACATGAACGTGTTGCTGAGCAGCCTGGCTTTTTCGGATCTTCTGACCGGGTTGCTAAGCATACCTCTGCATGTGAGTTGTGACGTAATCAGAAAAACGGCAATCTGCGTGGCATCGCAGGTGGCTTTGAGGTTCACGTCCGTGTCTACAGTTTCTCATTTGCTAGCCATTACTATTGATCGCTATATTGGCATTAAACACTCCCTTCGTTACAACGCTGTCGTTACAAATCAAAGAATCTTATTTGCTTTGTCGTTCATCTGGAGCTCATCTGTTTTCGTTTCTCTTATTCAACTCGGGTGGATCGACTACAAACGCGAAGATATCGCTGAAGAAAACGATGAAGTCATGACACACGAGATTCGCTACGATGTCACTTCGCTGGTGATGTTCTTTTTCTTACCGTTCTTCATCATGGTCTTTGTGTACGTGGACATGTTTCTGGTGATTTTACGTCAGTATCAGCACATTAGACATTACAACTCTCCTGGATGGCTAGAAACTAAACGGAAAACGCACCAGGAATGGAAAGCGGTGGCGATTTTTTCAATCATGTTGCTGATGTTTTTGGCCTGTTGGTTGCCTTTCTTTACTGTGCGACTTCAGCACAATCTTGGAGACGATTTTTATGACATGTCCCTCACGTTGGAGTACATTTTTATTTACCTTAGGTTCTTTACGTCTTTGTTGAATCCAATCATATACATACTCGGCAAGCGAGATTTTCGCGAAGCTATCATTGCATCGAAGAAGCGCTTCTTCAACAGCCTCCGTCGTTCGAACTCGTTCCATTCGTCTGTCAAGACAACTACTGTGTAACGAGAGTGTTGCTGCAGTGATAGAGAGTTTAAGCACGCGAGGACGACAACCGAAAGCACACAGCCACCTTTATATTGCTAAGTATCTTTTCTCCACAGGATTAGAGATGATTAGTTTAAAAATCTGGGAGACACTACTGTCTTAGTATCCGAAACGTACACTTCCGGTAACCGTCCCTGTCTCAAAAATGTGGCGTGCTTAAGCTACCCAATAAAAAACAAGGCCGAGTCAAGATACAGCACGTGGTTAGACGGTGCGCGGTTAGGGCGATTGCCTTGAGATCCGGAGATCCTGGGTTCAAGAATTGTTCTGACCACTCCTTGAATTAGATCCTGATAGTCCCTGTTTTTAAAATAAATCTGCTGCACTTGCGACTGATTTGGCTGCGCCCAGATGGGATTTTTTACATAGTTCTGTTCTTTTGTATATGCCATGAACACTTGTAATCTGTCCCAAGTGGCGACGCCAAAAAGTTGACATAGAGAAGGGTGGAAGACTTAACTAGCACTTCCCACTCTTCGACTTCTCAAATTCTCATGTGCGTAACTCTGAATGGAAAGGACTGAATGAGTGATTTCACTGACTCGATTTCATTTGATGTGACCTTAACAAAGAATGAGTGAATACAATGGCTTGTTGTAGTTTCTCTAAAGGGAGATTTTGAGTGCAGTTGCCTATTTTTTGTCAGAGTGTTATTTATTTAGCTATTATTTATAGTTCTTTATAATTGTATCAAAACAGTAGAGTTAATCTCATGAAGGATTAACAATGAGAGACTGGCTCACTGATTGCATTTGTGATGGAATTTTTAGTTCCTCATTAATTTTTCCCATAAGCATAAAGGCGATCAGTTCGGGTTCGGTTACAGAATTTTTCATCTTTGGAAAATTACTGTTTGTCCGAGTTGTTAAGTTGAAGACTTTGTAGATCATAACATCAAAAGAGTTTCATCACTGTAATTAACATAAATGCATATAAAACCTTGAATTAAACAAAAGTCCAGAATTAATTTATTCTGTTAATATGACTTTGCATTATGATAATATTCCTTTTTTTCTGAAATCGGAAAAAGATCGGAGTAGGCCGGTACAGTCATTCGTCCAGTAACAACAAAATTATTGAACAAATCATGACGTTTTAGTGCCAGAAAGGTGGAAATAATGCAGGCAATCTGAGTAAAGCTAAACACAGTTAAACGACTGTTATCGTGGGTAAAAAGTCTAAAAAGCGTAATGATAATACATGGTCAGCACAAGTCCTCGATTATTTATCCAAACACGCAAAAACCACAGGACTGACCGAAGTATGATAAAAATATAGTTCACACACTCGTTACCTCTGTTTATGGCGCGATGTAAATCTCCGAAGCGTATTCATTATTCCATTAAGAGGTTGAAGATATATCAAATGAACGATTCCAGCAGTCTTCCTACACCTTAGTTTATTAATTTTGTGGTGTTGTATTCATTTCGTGCGGGAAATCACGCCCACTATTAATTTTTTTTTCAACTGTGTTTAATAACCACTCAAATCTCTCCCAAATTTCATAACGTGATACTTTTAGCTGTGACTGTCACAAGGAGAGTTTTTGGCATTATCTTAGCATGAAAAGAAGACATTTGTTAAGCAATATGTAATCTCACAATTATGAATTTGGATACTCATTTTAATCCTTTGTAATCCCCTTAACCACGTCACATTACTGCCCTGAAATTTTGTTTTTCTTTCCTGTATCTCTATTCATAGTATAGTAGATAAAGGAAGTCCAAAATCACCAAAAGATGAACAAACATTAACATGAAAATTAGAAATTTCTAGTCTTTATTTTGCCTTTTTTACTTAATATTTGTTCTCTCTTAGAGACAATTGGTTTACGCAGACTTTTGGTTCTCTCTTTTAATAACCAAATACAGTCTTTATTTAAATAATACTGAAATGGAGCTTTTATCAATTGACAGGCGTTTATTAAGCCGCCCAAAGAGTCGTAACGAATTAACGTTCAATGAGTGTCGTTTGAAAAAGTCATACATATTCTTTATCTGCTATCATTTACCTTCTCGAATAAAGACAAAAGGTTTTAAAATTACGATATTATTTGCCAAAGGAGATACGCTGCTTTTTTATCAACCGGAAAGGAGCGAGAAGTGCTCTCAAAAGAAAATAATAAAAGAGATGCTCTTGTCGCGAGGTCATTAATCATGAATTTACTTGGAAAATGGATTTAATGATGTTTTGTGTTAATTGGTGTCCTCTGTTCTCAACTGAAGCATATTCAAGCGTTTGACTTCACAATCTCCATTCGCACACAAACCTCTTCGGCAACGGTTACAAGCCGAAGTTTCTGCTGCAGGGTGAGTTAACGGCTGTTTTGATATTCGACGTTTTTATCTTTCCTGCAGTTATGTTCTTTGTTCATTGATGCGTATGCATTTATTACAGGAAGATAGCGCTTATGAGCTTGAAGACCAGACTTCAAAGGCACTTATATTACCACTTCTATTAAAAATGCTCCATAACGCCTCTCGTGGGCTCTTCGTCTATCATCTTCATCAAAACACGACGAAAGGTAGGCTCTATTTCATCAAAAACATATCTTTTTTTCCCAATTCTAAGATGAGTAATAATGAAAATATACCTGATTGTTTGCGCAAAGCCTTGGAAGAGAACAGCGAGTAAATGCAAATTAAACCATTGACTTGGGATCCTGAACACTGTAAAACAAGTCACTGAGTTCTTCAAATTCGGCTGGAGTTATTAGGTATTAAAAAGTGTGAGACGAACTGGCCAGGGTTGTTGGAAACCTAGAGGTTTTAATACCAGCCCCTGGTTGCAATGCAGATAGATCCTTTAATTTCCCTATTTAATCAGATATCAATTTGACAGTTGTTTAGAAGGAATTGCTATCAGTCCCCTAGCCTGTGCCCAGGCTCTTTGGTTGGAAACAGGACGAGTAACTGGGTACGAGGTGCTCACCCCAGTTCCTCTTTCAATCTCTCCGGCTCGGCTAGTTTCTCTTGCTATTAAGTGTTTGTTCCTTGTATCCTTCAGTTATTCCCGCTATTCTTCAACAAAAGGCTTTGTAGTTGACTCAATTTCCCTTTCTTTGTGTACCCAGTAACAAGAGAACCATTTTTTTTAAAAATATACTTCTGGGGTTGTTAATATCTTTTGTTATACCTCCCAACTCAAGCACGTTTTCCGATTGGAGGACAACGTGTCACGTGTCATGGGTCAAAACTCACTAACTCCCTAGGGCGAACTAAAACTCACTAACCCAGGGAAACAACGACTTGAACTTTTGACTCGCACGTGATCAGGTCATGCACCTTTGAAACAGCGGCAAATTCCGTGTAAAAATCCGTGTATTGTTTTGTTTTGAGTTGGGAGATATAACTAAACACTTAATGAATGGCCCCACAGGAAACAGTGAGTTTTGTCTCCCCTCGACCCTCGATGTTCCCCGAGGCGAAGCCGAGGAGAACATCGAGGGTCGAGGGGAAACAAAACTCACTGTTTCCCTTAATGTTGCTTAATGTTGCATTGCAGATGATATCCAGGGTTTTTTCGACCCTAAAGCCGATGTTGTTCCACTTGTGCTAGCCGTGTTGATCATATCCATCAACTCTGTGGTTTTGGTGTTAATGTCTAGAAAAAGGCACCTACGGTCGAACACGAACCTCTTGCTAGGTAGCCTAGCTTTATCTGACCTGCTAACAGGCCTGGTATCTGTGCCGCTGTTTATCACATGCAACATCGTCCGACAATCGGCGATTTGCGTGTCGGAGGAGCAGATGTCCCGTTTCATTTCTGCATCGATTGTGTGTCACCTTATGTCTGTTACCGTTGACAGGTAAAGTGTAGTCATAAGGACGGTCCCACCTATTGTTATTGCGCATACGTTCCGCGCATCAGACAATTATTTTGTCATGCGCAGTTACGCACTGATTTCATATTTTTCAAGTTTAATCAGACATTGATATTTTGAGATTTGCAGAGCATCCTCCAAAGGATCAATCGGGAAACAAATCATCCCTTCATTTCATTTACCCCGGTTAAGAGTGGTAATTATTGCCATCTCTTTAGTCAAAACAAATAGACCTAGAGATATGACGAGAGTTAATATATGAAAGCCATATATTAAACTGCGGAGAGAATCAAGTTAAGGTGTAGATCATTGCAGTTGTAAACGTTACTTGAGCAGTAACGAAAGGAATGCCTGAAAGGAATGCCTGGCTTTCCTTTCGTTACTGCTCAAGTAACGTTTGATAATTGCGATGATCTACATCTTAAAGGAGCTAGGTTACGCTGTTTTAGGTAATTTTGTTTAATTTTGTTAGTTATGAGCTCTAAACGTCAAATTGCCAGAGCAAGAGTCTTTCATTTGCAAAATCACGGTCACATAACAACGGAGAGTGATTTTCCAGCTGTTTAAATGACATTTTGATATAAACTGATATAAATTTGAAAAAAGGTGGGCCGACGTTTTTCAAATTTACCCAAATGCAATCCATTGCAATCCTCCCCAGTTTTGTCCATCCTTGTCCCTTCTTAGCTTTCCTGTGTTTTGTTTGAGTTCTTCTATAGTTTTGAGCCGTTACTTTGTTATTTCAGTTAATTCTATGACCATTTGATCAATGCTGAGATTGCCTAAAATTGCATGACCTAGCCCCTTTAAAGGGAACCTCCATTACAACAAGAAAAAAACTTTAGCAAAAAGATTGAAGTGATCCTCGCACCTGGATGCAGAGCGAAGAAAACATATAACATAAACGACTGTCCACTGACAAATCATCAGTCTCTGCACGAAGAAAGACAGGTGCCAAAAATGCCTAGCGCCTCTGGGCCAACAATAGTCTCCCTCGCGGCCGTTTTTAGTCTCGTCACGCAGCGCTCCTCCCCACAAGGAGCGTTGCGTGACGAGACTAAAAACGGCTGCGAGGGAGACTAGGCCAACGAACGTTTGCAGCAATACAGAGATTGACATTTGCCGGCTACAAGTGCAGAAGATCAAAACCAAAAGGGGGACGGCGAACGTAATGTGGGACAACGCAGCTTCTCTATGTTTCGTTACGAACTTCAAAGCCAAAGGACAACATCTTTAAGGGAAATAAAGTAGATTTACATGTATCAGATCGGAGCCCAGGACGAGAAGATTAATACAATGAAGTATATACTATCTTTAGTTGATGCACAAGATCAAACGGAAGACATTGAAGCCTATGGTATCGATAAGATTACTTCAGACATCGAAAGCGTAAGCACCGAGAATCTGATAAATTTGTTCAAAGGCGTGATAAAGGACGAAATTGCGCGACCAGCTGGACCCTTCGATGTCTTCTACAAAATAGAAAATCTTGGCGTTGAATGAGTATGGAAGCTGCAAATGCGGACATTGTGCTGTCGGAAGTAAAGACTACAGTATCAAAGAAGAGAAAGAACTCGAGCTGGTTGAGAAAAACATGAAGTTTGACGCTCAAGACAATAGATGGCTCGCGGAGTACCCTTGGATTAAAGATCCGGCCGATTTCCCTGACAACAGAGGAGTAGCTCTAGCCAAGCTGTTTCTACTGGGCGTAGACCGGAAAAGAATACTCGACACGCAACTGTATACGATGACCAAGTATGAGATATGGTACAACGAGGGGTCGCTCGTAAACTCACCAAAGAGGAACTTAGCAATTACAAAGGTCCTGCCCATTACATTTCACGTCACGAGGTACTCAAACCACGTCAATCTAAATCTACTCCCGTTAGAATCGTGTTTGACAGTAGCGCAAACTACATGGGTCACGTACATGATGAGTACTGGGCAAAGGGGCCAGACTCGCTCAACAGTCTGCTCGGAATACTTGTGCGATTTCGTGGAAATGAAGTAGCTCTCATAGGTTACATCAAGAAGATGTACCATACCGTTAAAACGTCAGTACTAGATCAACACACGCACCGGTTTTTATGGAGGGACATGGTCACGGACAGAACACCCGACACTTATGTAATGCAAAGAGTTTCATTCGGAGATAAGCCCTCTACAACCATCGCTACAATCATTGGCCTTGCGCAAGACAGCAGAGATGGGAGGTAAGCAATATCCAGATGCTGCAAAGATCGTGCAACACAACACATATATGGATGACATTATAGAAGGTACCACAGACCTTCCAACTGAGCAGAAACTAACGCAGGCCATTGAGACCTTAATCATTAAAGGCGGATTTAGACTGAAGGACTGGATATTTTCCCGTGACTCAAGCAATAGCGAAAAGTCTATACCGAATGAGCCGAACGTAGCTACTGAAAAGATGCTGGGAGTCAACTGGGACCCGATTAAAGACCATTTGTACTTTTCAGCAGAGCTCAACTTCTTTGCGAAAAAGAACGGGGAGTACAGAAAGTCAATCCTAATAACGATTAAGGTCCACTTACGAAGCGGATGATGTTTTCGCAAGTCAAAAGTATGTACGACCCTCTAGGACTTGCAGGACCTTTCACAGTGCCGGCCAAATCTTAATGCGACATTTATGGGGCAATAAAGAAAGCCCGATTGGGACGATCCCATACCCGAGGAGAATAAACAACATTGGTCAGCATTCTTTAAAGGCCCAGTATCACCTGTAATGCATTGCGCGCCGCTCACTTCTCAAATGAATTTTATGTAGTCGAAAATTATCAGTGAAGCGGATCACTTCGAAATCCATCTCAATCCGTGGTTATTTTTCAATTTCAGTTTCTGCAATTAATGTAAATAGGCTTCTTTGTTATTATATTCTTGCTTTTCACCGATATTTCGGATAAAGATTTTAATAAGGCGTTCAGGTCGATCATTTCGTGTGAGCTTGTAGCTGTGCTATTACAGAGATCGGTAATGGCGGGTAAGGAGAGAACTGTGCGAGTTGGAAGGCCCCGTTTGCCGGGTTCCGCTAAGTATGTTCGTCTTCGCCAATCCGTATTTAATCTTTGGAGAGAGAGGAAAGACAGTGTGGGGAAGTTCACGGATAGTGAATTTGCAGAATATCTTCTACATCGAAGGTGAGCATGTTTTACATAAGCTTTCTATTTCGACCGCGTACAAAAGTAAGCGTTGTTGTGTGGGCGATGGAATCTAAGCTTATATTGCTCCAAATGAAGCGGTAACGTATGCGAATTTGTGTTTACATTTTGCTTTAGAGCTGGCAGAGACCCTTCTCCCGGTAGGGATGAGTTACCTTCGACTTCGTACGATCTTGGAAAGCATATATACACACAACTTGTGGAACACCCTGCGAGCAGAGCCTTCTTTTGTCTTTTTCTTTACTGAGGAGGAGAAAAGTAGGCTCTGCTCGAATCGCGTCAACTCTTTGAAGCTGCCGCAGCCCGAACTTCTGGACTAGTCAATCTTGTTTTCTCTCGTCAAACCGGTTTTTCCAGTGCGAGCGTCCGTTTAGTGACAAAACCGATGGTTATAATTGAGCCCGCTGTACCATGAAAAACCAAGATGGCGGCGAGATCTGGCATATTAGGCTTGGGTTCGAGACTGTATCCTGGCAACATGCAGCGCATATTCAATAAAGATCTTACTCGATTCATGCAGAGCCTTTCTCGAGAACGCCAAAATCGAGCAAGCAAAAGAAAGGCTCTGCTTGCAGGGTGCTTGTGGAACTGAGTCTTATGATTTTTTTTCGTTATTGTCCTGATATAGTTGTCCTAGCAGCCACTTTATTTTCTTTTTCAACGCGATTTATTACATTTCAGCAGAACATGTTGAAAAAGCCTTGCTGTCTCTGTCTTTTGCAGGTTGTTCAGGTTGTTGGAGCAATTGTTTTTAAATTATTGGAGTTTTTTACATTTACTTCAGTCATTGAGGTGTTCAATTGAGTGTCGACAGTAATCAGGCAATTACTTCTGTCTTGGTTTCACTAGAATGGCTGAGTAGTCTACTGGTAATTGTTTAGTAATTGGTTTGGTTTCGGTTTTACAACACTTAATATAAAACCACTACAGATTCCAGTGAAACCAATTTATTAATCTACTTTGTGTGTTATACCTTCTACTAGGTATCCTTACTTTATCATGAGAGTGACGTTGGCTGCAATCGACCACAACATGCACTTGTCAAGAAAATCAAAACTTACCAATGCAGGAAAAGAACAAGGCCATAGAAAATATTCAAAAAGGTCTCAAAAATTTCATGCCGAAATTGTGAATGAAGAAAAATCTTTCAGTTACTTTCCATTTCTTGTAGCCAAAATGCTGCATAGGCGCTCCATGTTTGAGGGCAGTTTCACATTGCCTTCTGATAGAATGAATGAATTTGATGTAAAGCAAATTTCCCCCACTATTGGTATGAAGGAGCCCCCGTCAACTGAAACGAGAGTCTCGTTTGGAAAAGAAGGTAAAATGAGAATTGATACCATGTCACATCATGCTACATCTTTCTATTGCAGAAACTGTTTCTAAGATATCTGTGTATTTATTAAAATTTACGGAAGTACAGATGGGCTAAGGGTTTTCCTTTTACATGGAAAAGTTTGAACAAAACAATATTTCATACTTGTGTTAAGTCCCAGCAGGGAAGTAGCCCCACTTGTCCTTATGTACATCTACAGCAAGCTTATGGAATGATGAAGAAAAGCTAGCAATAGTTTTGAATTACATCATGTTTCAACAAATGTAGATTCAGTACTTTTTATGTGCAGTGATCATGAAAAAAAAAAGGTATCTTCAAATCTATAGACATAGCAGGTAACATCAGAATAAATATGTCTTGATGAAGTTCATTTCTGCTTATGACTAGTAATGCTTGGCCAGACAACCTAATAACATGATCCAGACCAAGGTAAAAATAGGCATGGGAGGGAATATGTGTTGCTGATCAGGCTGATAATATACAGTAAGCATGATGAACAGCTGTTCACATATCAGTTATTTCTAAATCCCATGTATCTCCCATCAGGAGAAGGGTATGCTTGTCGAATCATCCTTACTGCACAAGCAGGTAGGAATCGTCTGTTCCCTCTACCCAATTTCCCATATTTCCAGAGAGCAAACTGACAATAGGCTGCTTTGCGGAAGCTTTCTATGGAAAAATTGAATTCGTCAGCTCTGATATCAGACCGTGCCTTTATGCATACTTCAAGAATGTCTCTGTCCAAGCAAATGTTATTAAATGTTCTATAAGAAGTGATGCACTAGCGTTTCTTGCGACAGACATTTTCTTCCCCAGTTTCCATTGGCACGCAAACCTGACACTGGCACCATGGTAGGTCCGTTGAAGGTACAGGCTCTTCGGGTAGGTTGTCAGCAACAAGCCTTTTAGCAAAGTCCAGACTGCCCCTGCCCATACTCAATAATTTAAGCAGCAAGTCATCCTTTGTAGGGTTATCCAGGGATTGAATGAACACCTAGCAAGAAATTTTACAAATAAATGAATCCACCATACAGGGAATGCCAGCCCAGTAAATGGCATAAATGAATACATGTATTAATTTAACTTTTTACTAGTACCTGGATACTTTTGAGATACATTGGTGATTCAAAGGCAATCAAGAGGCAATCAAATTATTCACTCGCAGATCATGACCCCATCATGGCAAACAGTTCTTTGAAGTGTGAATATACCGTACAAGCAATTTCTTCCTTTCCGGCACGGACATATTTTACAATAATTATCAATACCAGATGCAATGAAAATAATTAGTGTGATCGCTCGTGTATACAAACTTGAAATTTACGGTTAAGATGCCAGCATGACAAATTTGAGCATCAGCTTTGCCGATGGATGTGTAATGAAAATTTACCTGGATTTGTGCTGCTGACTGCTGGACGTCGGCCTCTAAACGCTCAGCACCATCAGGAATTATATTTTCCTGGCTTCTTTGTGCGACTCCTGCTGTTGAGACCTATTCGTAGACCAAAAAGATATATAAATAAACGCTAGAAGAATAGTTAAATTATTGATAGAACATTCGTTTGTGAGCTTCTGTATCATACGGCGTTATCATACCTGATTTTTGCACTTGGACTTGACACATCTACAAGCGTCAGCACAACTGAGGTCGACTGCTTTGCACGGACACGCTCCTCTTCCTCTCTTCCGCGCACAATGCCCTGAACAAATACAGTTTACTCTTTCATTTTCTGTTGCCTAATAAAGAAAGAAACAATTCAGGTGCTGTGACGAAGTATAAATTCAGTACCGCACGGCTTCGTGCAAATGGCCACTTGAAATGTCTCACCTCTGTAGTTACGTCTAATAATTCTTCCTCGTTGTCCTCTTCGTTCGAGGCCAGTGCTGACCCGTAAAAATTTACAGGTGTGTTTGCAGCGTCTTCTGGAAAGCTGTCCATAAACCACGTATCCAGCAAACCTTTGAATACAATTTCTTAGCCAAACAAAGAGAGAGAGAGACGAGCTTCGAATCGACAAGAAACAGAGGAAACCCACGATAAGCAAAGAGCCAATCAGAAATCATTTCGTCATTTGAAAACAATAACAAACGGCCGCAATGCCGAATGGGTGAAACTGGTCCTTTAATGAATTACCTGAAATGAATTAAGTCAGATTTGAGAGATGCTTAAAGCCTTCAGACGCAGTTTGCAATCCTGTTCTTATTATCTTCTGTGATGCTTCAGAGGACGCTTACGGATCCTGCGCGAATGTACGATGGCAAGGACAGGCGGAGGGTTTGCGTGCAATTTGATTGTTTCTAAACATCGTCTTGCACCCATAAAAAAATGTCCATCGACAAAATGGAGCTGTGTGGAGCAGTGTTAAATAAGCGGTTTAAATCCTTCATCGATAAAGATTGCAGGTACACTTTTGAAAAATGCTACTGCGTAGTCGAGTCGGACTCTCAGATAGTACACGCAATGATACAGAAAAGCTCCTGCGGTTTCAACACCTTCGCCGCTACACGAATCGGTGAAATTCGGGGAGGAACCAACATCAAGGATTGGTATTGGTTCGAGAGTAAATTTAACATTGCAGATTGATTGACTAGAGGCAAGAAGCCAAGTGAAATTAGTCTTTCTCAAACAACCCGAGAGTGAGTGGCCTGTTTCTCGTAAGTATTCTGAAGTAAGAATACCTTGGACAATCATGAAAGCAGTCAACACAGTGAATGTAAATGTTAAACACGACTTGGAGTCTAGAGTCAAGATTGAACGATTCTCAGACTATAACCGTCTACTGAGAGTGACAGTAAGGATCTTAAAGCTTTATCACTGAGAACCTAAAGTAACCTTTAAGAACGCGACGCAGGAAATAACAAGGAAAGATTTAGAGACAGCGGAGGTATTCTGGATTAAAGAGGCACAACGAAATATGAAGAACGATATAAAGCATGGTACTTACAGACGTTTGTGTCCTCGACTATGATGATGGCATGTATGTGATAAGTGGCCGCGCTGAAAAATGCAGCTAGAAATCGGCTACAACACGAAAGATATCATAAACCTACCACATCAGCATCGATTTGCTCGACTTTACTGTGAGTACATTCATGCTAATGAGCATCACGGAGTTCTTACAACTGCAAGCAAGATCCGCGCAAGGTTCTGGATAAACAAATTACTTAAAATGATAAAATCTGTAAAGCTCAACTGTGTGACATGTAAGAAACTTGACAAGAAACTATCAGGACAAATGTGGGAAGTCTTCCAAAGAAAGACTAGTACTTAAGCCTGCATATGCGCACCTCCATGGTACTTCCCATCAATTGACTTATTTGGAGCCTTCACGATCCGTGACGCAGTTAAGAAGCGTACTACGTCAAAAGCATATGGAGTGATCTTTAATTGCATTGGAACCAGAGCGTATATTTGGACCTTGCGCCAGACTACAACTCAGAAAGATTTCTTATGGTGTTGCGAAGATTTGTCTCACTCAGAGAATATCCGTCAAAGATCTATTCCGACAACGGCACGCAAGTTGTCGCAGCAAGTCAGGAACTTACGAATGTTACGAAACCCTGGGATTGGGAGAAGCTTAAAAGTTTTGGAGTTATGGAAGGCTTTGAATGGAACTTCACGCCAGCTGATGCACCATGGCAAAATAGAACATCAGACTCTGTCTCATCAGATTAGTCAAAAGATCACTCAAGGTTCCAATTGGAGAAAGCATCCTCACGTTTTCAGAACTTCAAACGGTACTCTTTGAAGTTGCTAACCTAATAAATGAAAGACCTATAGGCCGTCGTCATCCAAGGTCGCCCGAAGTCGGTTCCTGTTTAGTGTGCCCGAACGACCTGCTTTTAGGCCGTCCCACAACACGATTACCAAGTGGTCCTTTTAAAGAGTCAACAAATCCAAGACTTTGTTTTCATTCAAAACGTAGTTAATAGCTTCTTCCCAAATAAAGATATTTTCAACTTGCATTTGGTAACTTTATTATTGCCTTTTCTGTCCGACTAGTTGGGTGATACTAAAACAATTAGACCCTTCGCCCTAAAGGGCCACGGGTCAATAGCCCATTCGCCTTCGCCTTATGAGCTATTGACCCGTAGCCCTTGCGGGCTACGGGTCCAATCGTTAAATATACCTGCTGTACCTAATATGGTCAAGGAACGCGTCAGCAATAAAGAGAGCTGAAGACATTTTTGGAGCTCTGAGCATTTTTCTGACAAACCAAATCAACATGGAAGAGTTGTTGATCCTTGCGTTTTTAATGAAGTATTTATTCTACACGGACTTACTGGATATAAAATTACTATAACCAATTCGGCGGGTTACCTATTACTTCATATATTTCCAGCGCGCCCTCGTAGAATAATAGGGAGCTTTAGCAACGACGACGGGAACGGCAACGAGAACGTCATCACAAAACATAAATTCTCATTATTGTAATCACTTCACGACTATTCCAATTTTGTTAATGTGAGAAAGGTATGGCAATCCCTCAGGATTGAAAACGTTATTAGCGGCGCTTTATTTAGGGGAGAAAATGAAAATTTATCCTCAAATGCTGACGTCTTTCATAAAACCTCAAATTTGGTCATTTCACGTTGTTGTTTTGCTGACGACGGCAAAGAAATAGACAAAAATGAAAAACGCACGTGCAGAGCGTGCAAAGCTATTGTCTTTAGCCACTAAATATGCAAATTTGTGGCGTTCTCGTTGACGTCGCCGTTGTCGTTGCTAAAGCTCCCTATTAGAGAGGTTTAGCAACGACAACGGCGACGGCAACGAGAACGTCACAAATTTGCATATTTATAATTAGTGGGCAAAAAACAATAGCTTTGCACGCTCTGCACGCTCTGCACGTGCGTTTTTCATTTTTGTCTATTTCTTTGCCGTCAGCGAAACAACAACGTGAAATCACCATATTTGAGGTTTTATGGAGGAGGTCAGCACCTGGAGATAAATTTTCATTTTCTTCCCTAAATTACGCATGACTCATACCGTTTTCATTTTTGAGGGACTGCCACATCATTGCTATGTTAAAAAGCTTTGAATAGTCGCGAAGTGATTACAATGACGCGAATTTATGTTTCGAGATGACGTACTCGTTGCCGATCCCGTCGTCGTTGCTTAATCTCCCTATTGTTATTGAGCAGGCTCTCCAAGGGACTGGGACTGAAACCACTAATTAAATTAAATTAATTAAAATGAATCTTCACTTGCAAAGCAGAGTTAACATTTTCTCGTATTTATCACACTGACTGCCATGAAATACTGACCAATATGTTTATCTTATCTTCTCAGATATCTTGCCATACTTCATCCTCTTCGTTATGCTTCACTAGTAACTCGACCCAATTGCGTTGTGGTCATTCTCTTCATCTGGTTGTTATCAACGTTCACAGCATTGGTGCAGTTTACTTGGCTCGATCCAATCCACCACAACGTGAGGGAGAACCCAACCGATGAAGTCGCGAAAGTGGAACTCGCCTATGACATAGTTTTTCTCACTTTCTTCTTTTTTCTTCCTTTTGCGTTAATGAGCTTCACTTATGCTTACATAATTATTGAAATAACTCGTCAGAGTCGAAATATTCGCAAACATTGTGTTCCTTGTTCTGAACAAAGAAGGTGCAGAGCTAGTCATAAACGCAAGGCCGTCCCCATGTTCGCCTCTATGCTGCTTGTCTACGTAGTATGCTGGCTGCCGTATTTTGGTCTCCGCAGACTTGATGTTACAGAGCTTCCCATTCCTCTTGTGTATGTTATCGTATGGCTACGTTTTGTTGCATCATTGTTTAATCCTTGCATTTACATCATTGGGAAACGAGACTTCCGTAAGGTCATCTTTCATCGAGACGCCAAACGTGGTCACCAAACTAATCTTACCTCTCTCACCAAACCAATATTTTTGCAAAGAGAAACTTTCGCTAGTCATGAATGCGCCAATGGCACAGTTCTTGAGGAACACTTGCTATTTGTTGATGGCAGAAAAGAAAATGCATCGCTTAATAGTTGACCAAATTTTGTCGATTGATTCGTTACAGTGTGTTCTTTTGCTAATGGCGAATGCCGTCATAAAACTGTAACCGTGGTGCCTCTACGCCTTGTTTGGTCTTACAATTTTACAATGTTCATGAAAAAACTATGATCGTTTGGGCCGGGGCGACTACGAACTCCCTCGACAGGCTGCAAATCAAGTACCATGAAACAGAGACAACATTAATTGGCTACACCCGCATTTTGAAAGCAAAAACGTACGACGGAACTGCGACTGATATTTTATCGATTAGCAGATTTCTTTCTCTCTTTTTGGCACCCTGCGTTCTCTCTTCCCATCCCTCCACCTCTCACTGAAGCAAACCAAACGAGTGCCACGCGCGCGGCTAGTTTGTATTCTGTTATCTCTTCCCATCCCTCCACCTCTCACTGAAGTGAATCAAACGAGTGCCGCGCGTGCGGCTTGTTTGGGCTGAAAGAACTTTGAGAGGGTGGGATATGACGACAATTCTAGTTTAACAATACATGGTTGCAGGGGTGTAAGAAATTTATAAATACAAAAAAAAAACGTTATTATTGTCTTTTTTTTTTATGTCGTGTCATGCGCCATTCACTAATAAGCGTTGTCTATCTCACCTAAACCGGCCACATTTATTGAGAAGCTGGGGGAAGACTTGGAATTCGCATTTTGTCCTCAGTTCATCCAAGGCCGTTAAAGATGGTTCTGCCGGAGTTTAACCCACGACCACTCGCAAGGAAGTGCGTTGTTCAAACTACCGGAGTATAACTGGTCTGCGAGCATTCTCCTGACCCGTCCCCTCCCCTCCCTTTTTTCCCTTTGGTATCCCAGTGATGATGATGCTGATGATAATAATAATAATAATAATAATAATAATAATAATAATAATAATAATAATAATAATAATAATAATAATAATAATAACAACTAGCAGTAATCGTAGATTATAGTACGTCGCCTTGGGACCTAAGGCACCTGTATCGGTTTCCATAAAGCATCTTAATCCTTTTACTCCTAGACTGAGTTATAGGGAGTTGATTTCTCACTCGAAATTACTTGTGGACTAAATCCTGTGGTGTTTTCATTGAAATGAAACTTCTGACTTTGCAATCATCCTTTCAAATCTCAGAGAAATCGACCGATCCGCGAGAACACAGCAACAGAGTCGCTAACCTTTTTAACATGTATATCCTTCACAATTGCCATAAAAACCATCCAGATGTTTTTGCTTGGTTCTAAAGAAGCTCTCTATGTATTTTTTTCCCGAGATTTCGACTAAAATTCCTTGTTTTTCACCCTCCTGCGTGGAGGCCATTTACGTCTCGCTCAAAGGTGATCTTCGGCAAATCAGAGAATAACGTCATTTCAACCGATTCCGATAAAAACTGGTCAGTGATTGGCTAAAAGCCATAACTCGTTACTGACAAAGTTTCGTGTCGATCGGAAATGCCTCCGATTTTCCCGAATTTTTCCGAATGATTCATCGGCATGTTGGATGTTATTGTGACTTTCCAAAATGGCGCAAAACAAACGCTTGGCATGCTGGATGCTATTGTGACGTAGATTTGGAACCAACTGACAGTTCTCGCGCTTGGAACATGCACAGGCCCCCTACGAACACACAAAACACCCAAACACTCAATTGGGAAGCGTCTCCTTCGTCGGCGCAATAACAGAGGGGACTTTTTGTCAAAATTGAACGAAATTGAAGGGGTTTCCAGCTTCTCTGGTAATTTAGCCCTTGTAATTTTTCAGTCAAATTTCTGCTGTAAGATTGACATCTTTTCAAAAGCTTTTTAAGGAGGTCATGTTCATTTTTTCATGACCTTTTCGCCCTCTGACAAAGCCCACTCCAAAACACAGAAATTAAAAAAACTCACCTCGCCCGCCTCGCCCCTTTGGCGGGTTTGGGCGAGGAGACGGCTGACAGTTCACTTTCCTCTTCCTGACCTGAAAGTCAGTGAAGAGGTTAAAAATAAAAAAGGAAACAGAAAGGCATTAATGTACGTAGAGAGTGCAAATGAGTTGGGTCACTATTCTAAAGAGTCTTTTTTCCCAAAAGGCGAAAATTCGCCATAATTCTGCTATGAAATCTTAACCAGTGTATTTCCCAAGTGAGTTACATTGGAGAACTATTCAGGGGCATGAGCGCATGCGCCAAACAGAGGCAAAAGGAATCAGTTGCGGAAAGATAGCACGCTTGCAAGGGATCCGTTTGATGGCCTTTTGGGCGGATTGCGCACGAAACTGTAAACCGAAAGACATTACATTATCGCGTACACGTCTTTATTCCGAGGCTACAACTGAAGCTTAAAAATGAGTCGGCAGCGTATTTGCTAAATCGCACCACCGCAGCCAAACAGGAAACGACCTGCGATTTTTTTTTTGAAATCTTCATAAGACAAGCAAACAAAAACCGAGATGAAGGAAGATGGAGAGAACAAGGTAATCAATTTTCCATTTGTTAGACGTACTTTGGCGGGGTGGGATGTGGCGGAGACCGGGACAAGGTTAGACTGATCGCAGTCCCTTCTGAGTTTAGTCGAACAGCCTGCTTTGGTCACGCAAGCGAGCAGAGGGGAGAATGGTGATAGAGAGAGAGAGATACAGGGACTGCACGATCTTCTGCAACCGACGCCTTCAGAATCTCCAGTTGCCCAAGCAACGGAAAGTTCGGATTTGTCCGTTGACAAAGGACCGCTGTCAGATTTTTTTGACGAATTAATTACTTCTTGTCAGATTGTGACGCCTTTCCCTAGGAAAAGAGAAACGCGATATGGCTTTTGCGGTTTCTATCATTTATCCCTTCAAATCGGTAACACATTGAACCCTGTGGCTGTGCTACCAACTGGTTTCGGCAATACCATTATTTATGATTTAGTTCGTAAGCAGAGACTTTACTTTATTATTTATGAGAGCTTTGTAATCTTAAAGGATACTAGTGGCCCAAATCAAACGCCATCGATCCGGGTAAAAGTCCCTTGTCCCAGCATCACGGAAGACCAGATTCGGTGAAACGATTATCTATGGGTAGTTGCCTTTGAGAAGAAGGGGAATTTGTTGAAGACATGGCTTCAAACAAGTATTGAATCATCCTTTCTGCAGAACAAGTTCTGTCCTCTGACTTCACTAATTTTAGTGATAGTTGACGAGTCGTCCGTTTTAAACAAGAACTTGTCACTCACGATAGTTGTAGACCAACATCACACCGTCGAAACTTACCAAAATGCTCTGGCATTAAATTAAATGTAAATACAGTAGATTTTCTGGGGTTTCCTTTCTGAATAGTTGATTGAATTGGACATGCACATAAATATTCCCACGCCATTTGGTGTTTATTTACATTAGCAATAACAGAGGCGGAACCATCTGTCATCCTGCAGCACTTTTCACTAATAGCCCATTTCCAAGTTGCTGCATGCCTCAGTTTCAAAGCGAGTTCCATTCAAATGGCCATGAGTTGCGTATTCTTATGTAAATCAAACTCATTTACTTTACAATAGTTGAGTTCGAAACCGAGACAAACAGAAACTCGGAAATGGCAAATTAGATTAGCAGATTCTGAACGCGTCGGTCACAGAAGATCGTGCCGTCCCTGTACCTCTCTGTCTATCACCTTTCTCCCCTCGACTCGCTCGCGTGACCAAAGCGGGCGGTTCGGCTAACTCAGAAAGGACTGCGAGCAGTCTAGGACTAGGCCCGGGGGTGGGGGGAGTCCCATATAAAAGGGGAGGGATGATCGTCGTCTCGCTTAGGGGTGTAAATTTCGGATTTTAGTCTCACTTAAGGTGTTCTGGGCAAAACGCAATCATAAGTGTAGTCGTGAAGGTCTCCTTTAGGGTTGCGCGCAAAGAAATATAACGGTGTTTATTCACACTTTTATATTTCTTCAGGTAGGTGAAAGTATTAGGTGATAATGTCTTTGCCATGATTAAAAGTCACTGTATTTTTTATTTCTCTGTGTTTTAATATGGTCTCTTTTAGGGGTCAAAAAAAGGCTGGGCCACGCCCAAATTGGTCTCCTTTAGGGGTTTAATTTAAACTTTCCGACGAGCATCCCTCTCCTTTTTATATGGGAGTTCCCCCCCCCCCCCTCCCGGGGGACAAGGTCATCTGTGTTTGGGTCAGCAAACACACACAATTCTGACGTGAATGTCAGGTTATCGATTACATGCAATCGATCACCCCATGTCCTATTACATGGTGTTTAAAACCTCAAGTGTTAGGAGGAAAACTTGAGGAGACGAATGGCATAAGTGTTGTTCTTCTCCGGCAGACACTGCAAGTAAACGTAATGGTTAAATTCTTTTTTCGTTGTGGAGAATAGGGCAACCACGCCCAAACGAATATCATGTGAGCCTTTTTCTTAATGCAAGGTCTTACGCCTGCAGCTTTTGACCGGCTTGAAATGCTCCATGAAAAGTACTGTACTGTTTGAGTTTCCGGGGTTCTTTTCAATCAATGAGCTGTTGTCATTTTCAGTTTTAGATCGAGTCGTTTGACATTGTCACTGAAGACGAAAATGGCCCTTGTTGATTCAGCTTGCAAGAACGATGCATTTGTTATTTGTTCGGTAAGTGTGCATATCCATCCGTTTCCAACGCTGCTTTAAAACTCTTAATACAAAGGTAGCCTTTTGCAAGGATGGTGTTGTAGGGTCGGATGGGGTAATTATTCGCTTAACTTCTGACTCGCAATCTTCAATTAAGCCGATGACACACGGTTCAACATCCTGCAACATTTGTTGCTCAACAAATGTTGAACAATGTTATGTTGCACAGACGTGTTGAACGGAATAGAGCTGCCCTCTATTTTCGTTCAACAACGTTCATGGCACACTTTAACATTTGTTGAACAATAGCTACAAATCACCGGCTTTACTCATTTCAAGGTGTTACTTCCTTCTATTTCTATTTATGGCCAACACACTGAACGAAAACAAAAAAACTGATGACCTTTGATGCGTTGAAAGCTCTGCGGTAAAGAGGCGGCCGGCGGTTAATGCAACGTTGGCCTTTGGTCTTTAAATAGGATTAGTTTCGGTATTTGCGGTTTTTATATCAACCACGACCAAATACGAAGGAAACCAGCATTGGAAAAAAATCCATGCAGTCTTATTTTCACAACAAACTGGCCTTCCTTTGCAGAATTCTCGGTCATTACGTAATAATCTCAGTGCGCTCTTTTGCGGTATTCAGGGTATTGCTCAAAGTTTCTCCTCCCAGGAGGGGCAACGAACACCAGGTATCTGTAAGCGGGTTTTAGGGGCGGAGGGGACATTATTCGATGGTCCAAGCAAAAAAATAAAAAGCAGAATTTGGCACTGCGTCGATATCACGGAAGCCAGACAATCCACTAAGGCCGTGACATCTCTTGACGTTATAAAGTGCTCATTCAGACGAGCTCAAACTTAGAATGCGGTTTTCAGAATTCATATTTTCACAAGGCTTTTCTCCTTTGTTTTTGTTTCCTTGACTCTGTTTTGTACCATGAATACACGGTCTAAGCGAAATGATTTCGCTTCTGAGAGGTTTGATCCTGATCTCCAGTGCTGATATATTGACAGCCTGAAGAGGTTCGGGTTTAGGGTGAGGAAAGATTAGGATCTAATGACAGGCTTACAAACAAAGGTAACGCCATCTTTGAACAGGAGACGGCTCCCCATATTACCATCGCTTCAGCTGTCCAATCTAAAAAAGAGTGAATCTTAAGAGTAATGTTTATCACGAGTATTAGTGTTTTATTTCTAAAACTTGTTTGTTATTTAATATTTGTTATAGTTACCGGACGCTGTAACGGATAACGAACAAGGTCCCACCTCAGAGCAGCAATCAGTTGCTGGGGAGGAGACACATGTTGTAAAATGCGCGGACAAGCTATCCACTCTTCAAGACAGTTGTTGGTCGTGGGTCGTGTGTTTCGCTGGGGTCGTTTCTAACATCGTTGTTTGTGGATTCACCTACAGCTATGGCATCTTGTTCCCAGCTCTCTTGGAAGAGTTCCAACAGGGAAAGGCTAAAACAGGTAAAGTTGTTTGCACTCTGGAAAGATCTACGAGAAAGGTAAATGGTTGCATAGATTGACAGTTGGGCCGTGTGACAGCTGTAGGAAGTCTAATGTGATGGTCTCGCTACTCTTCAAGAGGATTAAAGCCCCGTCCATTCGTATGCGGAAATTTTTATCCGTATTTGCTTTTTCGAATACGGTTGGCGTCCACACGTATCCGGCGAATTCGGTAGCCGTCACCGGAAATTTTCCAATACGGTCTTCAGAGTGGAAATTTTTTTAACACGCTGCGAATTCGGATAGGTGTTGACGGTCGTATATACGCTGATGTAAACCTGTCGGAACCAGTCTTTCCCGGGTGAGGTAAATCAACATGGCGTATCGACCTTGGACCTTGAGGGACTCTCACGTGCAACTCGTCAATAAAACAGAGAAAGCGCATGCTCAACGAGAAAAATCTTTGTCAAAAGCACTGGGCACTAGAGTGTATCCGGATACGTGCGGAAAGTGAAAACGATTGGAATACGCTACGTGTGGACGCGGATATTTTTAAATCCGGAAAAAAAAAATTGCGGATACAAAAATTTCCAGGTACGTGTGGACGGGGCCTAAAAGAAGCGACGCTGCTGGCCGGACGAGAACACGGAGAAAGGACACAGGAAAACTCCGATTTCCGTCTATTCACGGAAGTTAAATTCTGTTGGATGGGGTCAGTAGAGACGACGACGACGACGACGCCTACGAGAACGTTCTCTAAAAATATTATTCTTGGGTTGCACCCACGTGACACGGCGGCCATGTTGGTTGGTAACACAATACAATTTCTTTTCGCAGAATTTGCATAATAATAAAGTTTAGTTCCCAGCGGATAGACAGGTTATTGTTCTTACCAACCAACATGGCCGCCGTGACGTCAGATACAAACCAAGAATTGCTCGTTATCATGATTATTAGGGACTTTAATTAAGATCTACGACGGCGACATCGACGAACACGTCACCTCAAGATATAACTTGGCACTATCGTAAGTTTCTCTCGGTTAGGCCATCTCGTTGGCGTCGTACAATGTATCCTAACAATAAATTATTACGAGCGGTTTCAGAGTCAGTGAAAATATAGAATGAAAGATTCACATTTGTACGCTCGCCTTGTCGTCAAAACCTCAAAGTTGGTGATTTCACGTCGTCATTGCTGTGCAGAATATCGCACGAATTTGTGCTAAAATGCGTACCGCACGTGCAGCACGATCATTTTTCCTCTTTCGACCAATGATATTGTTGTTTTGTGGCGTTCTCGTTGACGATCGCGTCATAGATCGTATATTCCCTAATCTCAAAGTTGATCATTTCACGTCGTTGTAAAGGCCAGGCTAAACGACTTCAACATTTCCCTTCAACATTCGTTCGACTTTGTCGAATGATATTGAAGGTGTTAACTGCTGGGGTGCAGGCAAACGGTTTCAACATATCATCAACATTTGATTAAACAAAGCTTCACGAGTGGCCTGGTATTCAGTCTCAGGCTGCAGTCGCTGTTGTTACTATGGATACGGACATGGATCGGGAGACCGATTAGTGCGCACGCGCATACCCAACAATGTTGGAAGAGGGGGAAAACGGCTTCAACGTCATTCAACATTCGCGATGATAACGAAAGAAATGTTGAATGGTTGTTGAGACAAAAAAGATTAAACGCTTTTAAACTCATTCAACATCAACTCGACTTCGATTCAACATGTTCAACACGGTTGAAAGGGGATGGCAAAAGGTTTCAACATCGCTGTTCAGCACAATCGAACGGAAATTGAACATATATTGAGGCTGTTTGCCTAGGCCTTTAAGCTCACTGATATCTGGTTGAGTGACTGCTTGGGAATTATCCCGAGACGAGTAAGCCTTGTAAAAAGTCAGCTTCGCCAAAGTGGGATGCCCTCGACTTCCGTTGGCCTCTTGCTTGTTGGACATGGTTTTGTTATGATTTTGGTACATTAATTTCTGATCTTCAAAACAACAGCTTTAACAGTTCGACGCGCCTTACGGTGGCCACCTAACAAAGTTTTTTACAAATTGTCCGCCAATCAGGATGTGTGAATTTGATTGACAGTCACGCCTCCTTGCAAACTTCGCACAGTTGTAAGTTGAACACCGTTGCACCGGTTGTTGAGTTGGCGTATTTACACGTAAATTGTCAAATGTGAAAGTTTGTTGGGTGGCCACGGTAAGGCGCGTTGCAGTCTAAACGGCTATGTATAGTTTTGTGGAGGACGTGAGCGTGCGAGGATTATAGTTTTTATCATCTGACAATTGAGTAACAGCGAATGAGTCGGTGCCTCTGAAGGCAAAATGTAGAAGGCTTTTCACAGGGGATTTAAATCATTCAGGGTTGGCCAGACTGTGCGCCTACTTTTTCAAATAAAATTATCAAATCAACTTTACCAATATTTGAAATAAGTTTTAGTTAATTTATTCGTTTGCCGTCCTTGGAGTGTCGTGCTGCTGTACCAGATGAGAAATACGCTACTTTGGGCCAAACAACGGATGGCTTTTTGTTGATTTTTCGCGTCTGGCGAGGCACAGCTGCCGAGGTTGCTTTTTGCAAAAATGCAGAAAATTTGATTAGGTTACCTTTACTTAAGACGACTGAAAGGTGCATGGTCTCATAAAGCTTTCAAAATGTCTCGTATTAATGTATTCGGGATTTTGTCATTTTGCCAGAATCTGCTCAGTAATCTGGTCAATGAATCGCAGTGTGGCTGGATTTGATCTCGTTATGATACTGACGACATTGCTCGTATACATATCGTTACTATAAAGCAGAGATAAGAGTCAACTCCAGTTTCATTCAAAGGCCAGGTAACCATGCAAATACAGGCTATTGCCGTCTACGTTGACTGAATGAACTCTAACTTGCGAAAATGTTCCTTTCTTTTCCGCAGCGTGGGCAGGGTCTATTGCCATGATGGGCATAGGATTATTTGGTCCAGTCATTGGAAAGCTGTATCATCGCTTTGGAGCTCGAATTGTGACCTTTTTTGGATCACTTATTTGTGTAATCTCTCTGTTAGCAACATCAAAAGTGTCAAATCTTTACATCATGTTCGTGACGTACGGAGGCTTTTTCGGTTTTGGATCATGTGGTATTGTCATGATTACGTATATTGCTGTGCCAAGGTACTTTATGAAATGGCGCTCTATGAGCCTGGGGCTAATAGCCATGGGGCCCGGTGGAGGGTTGTTTATTATGAGCCCTCTTGTACAAGTGCTACATGAAAACTTTGGTTGGAGAGGGACATTTCTCGCCATGAGTGGCATTACATCGGTCACTTTCATCTTGGTATTAGCATACACTAAACCAATCACATTGGAATCGGACAAGGAAGGATTTAATAAGGACCTCAAACATGACAAGAAGTTCTGGGACATCTCAATATTGAAACACAAAAAATTTATTATATGCACAACCTCGGCGATCATCATATACCTTGGCCATTACACTCCACCTATGCATATGGTAAGATGCAACTTCTTTTTAATCCCCACCTAAGTGGCATGCGATGAACCGTTTCATGTTTTTTGTGGTATAGATCATTAACTTGCTTTTTTCTGGCTTGTAGGTTCGTTACTTGGAAGAAATCGGATTTTCGGAGGTAAAAGCCTCCCGCCTCTACATCTACAGTGGCTTGGCTTCTTTACTGATTCGCCCAGTGATTGGTCGATTTAATGACATCACGGTGATGGATCCTTGTTATATTTATGCCATTGCCGCGGCCGCAGAAGGCTTGGTCACCTTCTTTTTGCCTATGGCAACTTCAAGTCTACACTTCGTACTGTTCTTTGTGGTATATGGCTTAGCTGATGGAGCAATGGGTTGTGGTTTCAGTATAGCTATCTTAAATAGTCTTCCAGAACGATTGCGTCCGTTAGGATTTGGTGTTTATCTGTGTTTGTCATCCATTACAT
>OX421456.1:670000-730000 GCA_949126865.1 Montipora capitata | reverse complement strand
CGAACGTGTGTGAAAATACCGGTATTATCTTGTTTGTTCCGAACTTTGTCTTCAGCACGCACTATTTCTAAAAAAACAAGGGAATAAACTTATTGACGCACGTGGTAGCGACTATTAAGTCTTTGATGATCATCCGTTGCAATTAATTTGCACGCGACATAACTTTCAGAGCAAAGATCATGAGGTTTTCCAAGATGCAGTGAGGGTCAGAGAGGACAAGATGACAGAAGATTTCCATGAGCAGTGTGGAAGTATTGCCTTACCATTTGGCATATCACGTCAAGTAGGATTTAATTTCTTGTTAAACCTGTTTTTCAGTTAATGAAAAACGGTGGCGACTGCTTGTTTATGCTCTTTCATTTCACACAGAGGAGCGCTTTTAAAATAAATCTTTGGTTTAACGGATTCATATTCCTCAATTTCAGAGTGCGTCGTGATTTTCTTGGGCACATGGCTCCTGTTCACTTTACTAGCACAGATGATTCCTGCAGTTTTTGTCCGGTAAGTGAGATTATTTTGCCCCATGATGAACACACCAACTTGCTTGAGTCATTACCGAGTCTCTCACGCTGCCCTTATGTTATGCTAGATTTAACTCAGACGTGAACAAAATGCGCCGTTGCATACGCAACAATTTGCGGTGGTCTCGTTATACCAAGCAGCATTTATTTAACGCAGTCGATTAGTTATTCACCGCGATTCAACAATTCTCTGGTGTTAAATTACAACCGGTCTCTGAAGTTCTGGGTCAAATGCCCTTTAAGACGCAAAGCAAAAATAGTAAAAAAATATGGTGAATATAAAATAATCCGTTCTAATTGGTCAATGACGAATGCATAAATAGGTTATAAAGAATGCGTGTAAGAGAGCTGGTTATGTAGTGCATTGCGGAACTTGATAAGGGAACACAACGATGGAGTAATTTCGTTAATTTTCCGTTGTTTACGCCTGACAGCCTGAATCCCCAACCATCCCGATAGCTCTCCACGAGCTAAAAATGCTATGAACTTCCTCGTGCATTTCGTGCTTTGTGGTCACTCGTGATGTTTTGAAAGTTCTCAAATTGAAATCGCCTACAGGGTTCGTGGAATTTTGAGAGCTTGCAAAACATCACTCGTGTCCATAAGTTCATACTATTTCCTATGGTTATATAATTGTAGACGGGCATGTTCTTAAAGGCCCACCTTCAACCGACAGGCTTTTCGACCGTTTGTTTTTGCTATGGAAATTCGCATTGCTTATCACAGCCATCTGATTGGATAAATTTCAGCTTTGGCTGGATTTTCATGTATGAAAATTGTTCTACGGCACGCAAAGCCTGTCGGTTGAAGGTGGGCCTTTAAGGTAAAAGTCAGGAATAGAGAGATCAAGCATATCGTTTACGGTAAACGGGAAACGTCGAACTAAGATTTGCATTTGCCAAAAAGGAAAGAACAGGTATCAAAAGAGAAAGACGAATCGGAAGAAGATAATTTTCAAGCTTTTATGACAAACAGCATCCTGTCGTTTTCCGTTTCACGTTTCACGTTAATGAGATGCTAAATCCGTCTCTCTAAAAGTGTTTACGTGAAACGGGAAACGACAGTCTTCTGCATGTCATAAATGCATGAAAACTTGTCCCTCTCCTTTGAGAAGTTAACGGATACAGAATCGATCAGTGTGTAAATTCTCCTCACAATTTCAATGAAATGTCAGTCAGAAGGGTATAGGGTTTCCACTGAAAACAAAGTAAACCTGATGATGATGATGATGATATGGAACGTACATGAAACAATGTTTTATGCTTTAAACGCTTTGCCAGGAGTGGTCGACGTGTAAATTCTCTTTACAATTTCCATGAAATCTATGTCAGTCAGACAGATATTGAGAATGAAGAATACTATGTGTGATCTTGATATAACACCAAATTCTCATGACTACCCTACACAGAAATCTATGGTACTAGTTAGGAGAAAGAACCTTTCGATCTTGGGAATGAAAAGGTTAAGGCATGAAAATTATTTTATTGTAACTTGTCTCTCTCCTTTGAGAAGTTGCCCTATCACATCTGTAGATAACAAACAAGAAATGAACTAAAACCAAACCATTTTCTTTGATTTTTGGCAAAAACGCAAATTTCAGTTCGTTATCAACCTGCTTCGGAAAAAAAGATGCTTTAGCTAAGTGCCGTGATAGCACGTACTACCAAGACAAATTAAATAAGTAGTCTGCAACTTTAATTTCTCATCATCGTTCTGGCTGTTGTTCCGATCATATCGACGAATGCACATATCTTCGCTTAAAGATCTCAGAGGACAACCGTTTTCCACCAGATATAGGAACCCAAGTAGTTAAGGCCATGTTACACGAGGCAATTTTTCTTGCAACTCGCAACACAACGATGACGAATAAAAAACCTTTCAAGTTGCAGCGGGTATGTTACACGTTGGCAACTTCTTTCGCAACTTGCAACGCGTACAATAACAAACAAGATGGCGGACGCGCTAAGTCGCCGAAAGATGAGCTCTGATTGGCCCATTCTGACAAAATTGCGTTGCGAGTTGCAGAGGGGATGTCACACGCAAGCAACTTGTCTCGCAACGTTGCGAAAAGTAGAGGGTCGTTCTGCTTTTCTCGCAACTCGCAACGTAACAATTGCAGTTGCAAAATGGGGTGTTACACGTGAAATTTTTCTTGCAACTTGCAACGCAACGTTTGTTGCGATGCGAGTTGCAAGAAAAATTGCCTCGTGTAATAGGGCCTTTAATCAGTCCGAATAAATTTGTTACCTCTAACTTTTCGCGCGGAATCACAAATAATTGTGACGTTACGAATACGTAACACGATTAGTGATTCTTATGTGACATGTTTATCTTTGTGGCATCGTATGCAAATTTTTTTAAATCAAGTGTGTATATTGAGACAGATGCTCAACTGTTTCGTGTGCTTGTAATATTTTTTGATCCGTCGGTTTTGAAAGTTTAAAGAGTCGCATGTGCGGAAAACGAAAAATTGTGTCTGGGACGTCGAAGCCAAGGTCCACATTTTGAGGTTAAAAAAAAGTCTGCTCCGCGGAACGAACACAAAAACGTCGCCTCCGAAGTCGGTCGTTTTTGCATACAGGCTCTGCAAGAAAAAGGCAGAAACTTTCAATTCGGGTAAATATAATGTGGCGATCATTCCATATATTGTCTTGTTAAATCCACTTGTCTTCGTATGTAAATGAATAAGTTCACCAAGTGGTCTTCGTGCCGGCAAATGACCTACAATGTCCGACAAATGGCCTAGTCGTCTTAAAGATACGTTTATCTATATAATTTTTTTGTTATTATAGCTCTCACAAGTTGAGATGGCCGATCAGCGGACCGCTGGGAAAAGGTTGATTCAAGTGGTAACGTGCGAAGACTCTGGCAAGGTAATTCCTTTTCAGGACAGTTGCTGGTCGTGGGTCGTATGTTTCGCAGGCGTCGTTTCCAACATAATTATCTGTGGCTTCACCTTCAGCTATGGCATCTTGTTCCCAGCTCTATTGGAAGAGTTCCAGCAAGGCAAGGCTGACACAGGTGAATTATCTCAGATTTCAACTTTACTACACCGACAAATGCAAAACGTTAGGTTTATTTTGGTTTCTTTCGGCCTCACACCAGCGGCAGGCATGAACAACTTAACCTACCCGATTACCTGTGACTAACCAAAACCCCCTGTGAGGAAACGAATTCTCCGAACCAATGCAGTGCTACAAACCCTCCAGGGTTTAAAGGGTTTCTTGTTACAAAACAATAACGATACATAGAAAGAAACAAAAGTTACAGGGACTGATGCAGGCCTAGAATGGTTCACCGCGCGACGAACTAACAATTTATAGCGGAGCTCGGCGCGCCGAAAACGCGAGCGCGGAGCACCATGATTAAGAAAATATGGGGGTTTTACCATTTAGCCAAATAATTCGGATGGAATGATCGTTCCATAAAGGTAAGCGATTTGCCGAATTTATTGTCCTACCGGATGAGAATGGCGCTTACCATTCCACCCCGCATATTTACTCGATCTTGTGAGAAAGGGCCTGGAAACGGAACGATTCTCGCAGATAGTAAGGGGATTTCCCGAATTCCGTTCCGAACGGAAAAGTGGAATACCTCTGGAGGTTGTCCACACTTTCCGAAAAGATTTTCCGGGAAATTTCCTTTCCATTTAACCTCAAAATCGTGAAATTTCCGGATTTTGTGGCTAAATGGTAAGCACCCATGGTAACACATCGATGCGAGATATTTTGGGTTTAGCTATGACGTCACGATGCGACCGTACGTCCGTAAGTACGTCCCTACGTCCACCCTTCTATGTATGCTAATGTAACAAGTATCACGTGAACATATCGCGGGCTCAAGTTTAGAGCTCATCGAGGCGGCCATACCCGTCAAAATGGCCGCCTCAGTAAAGAGCTTTATGTGGTTCGTATGTGCAAACATAATTGCTTTTTATGGACTGTTCGAAATGATTTTTCACGGAAAAACCTCTCCTAAAGTATGGGAAAATATCAGGGAAACAATTTCCAGGAATTTTTGAACGGTCGCTAGAAAAATTAACCTTTCGTGAATTAGAACTTCATATCTTGGACTAAACAATTCGGAAACTTTGGTTTAAAATGGTTTTGAAAGATCTATTCATATTTTTTTCCCATCGAAGTCCGACGGGTAATTCATTATGCAAAACACAATCGACTTTGTTTGTCGTCATGGAGAAATGACAAGTGTTGACACATATTTCCTTTTTAGACAAATTTGGTGGAAATCTTGGGTAACTAAATTTTAAAACGTCTTTTTCAACTTTTTGTACCTTAACAATATTTTTGCGAATTTTTGTACTTACGGTTATCTTTTTAAAAAGTCCTTGGTTTTGTGCTGAAAATTTTCCTTCTGAATAGCCTATTTTATAACCTTTAAAATGAGATATTCTAAGCCACATTGCTGTAAATAATTAAGTCCAGAAAAGTTAATTAGTTTCATACGCCTTTGAGGTCCATGTCTTCAACCAAACGCAAATGAGATAAATAACCCGGGAGCTCCCGGCGCTTTTAGGCTTGGCTAAATCTATTTAGTATATACTCAATCCCCGGTTATTGCAATTGTGATTGGCTCCTCAAATCCCGGTTATCAGCGAACAACCGAGGTTTTAAGTGTCAGTGTGTCAAAAAAAAAATTCGGCGCGAAGTTTAAGTTTTGTCCGGCAAAATGGCTGAGAACAACAGGTTTGGAGAAGTGTCTGCCTCGGAAAAACAGCAACTTTTAACAATGCCGTCCCTGAAGCTACATGGGAAGCCACAAAGTTCGGCATAAACATGCTGTATTCAATAGTACGAAACTGTGTTCTTCAAAAGCTTTTAATTCTGGCTGTCGATAATTTTGCGTTTTAAGATTGTGTAACAACAACACAAATGTTTACCATAATGTTTTACATCGTGAAGTATATACTAAAACAATTATTATACCCAACTCGGCGTTACGCGCCTCGTTGGCTATTTATCACCTCATATCCAATGTGCACTCATGGAATAATTGTTGAATATTACACAGCATGATACGCATCATGCCTTATACCAATCGCACCCACACCCTTTTGATCCTGTGCCGTAGAAATATTAATTTCGTATTCGCACGCTCAACCGTCAGAAATTACACTTTTCTCCAAAATGAACGCGGAAAAGACAGAACAGCTAGACGAAGGAACAAATTTCAAAGTCAATCGAAACATGTTGACGGGCGCCTGAATCAAGTCGAATTGTTCAAAGCAGAGTTAATAAGCTAAACTAGGTTAAACGTTCATGAACTATTCTATGGAAAAAAAATACGGAACTTAACGGCTGTGAATAATGCAGCTGGTGCTTTTCTATTCATTATACCTTCCCTGCATGGTTGGTTTGGGTTTACGTTTTTGCTTTGTGATCTAAGATTCCGCTTTGAGGGGCATATAAAATCTGTTGGCTCTCTCTCTGCGGTGGACGCAGTCCCACGGAGAACGTGCTCGCGGGCTAAATTCTTGTCGATATTCGAACATATTCTTGGCCTCGGTGACCAGAATTTCACAACAAAAGCATTTGACTCCGACAGGAGTCCATTACCGGAGCCTCCATCTTCTCTATTAACCTTCTGAGACAACCCCGTTCCTCATCTATTTATTTTTAGTGACACCTCCTGAGGGGGTTTTCACGCGTGTTTTCACGCGTGTGTTCACGCATTTTTTCACAATAGCCATCTATGATATAGTTCTAACATGCGAAATGCTTTTCCCTTCTTATCGCAGCGTGGGCAGGATCTATCGCCATGATGGGCATGGGATTATTTGGTCCGGTCATCGGAAAGCTGTATCATCGCTTTGGAGCTCGAATTGTGACCTTTTTTGGATCACTTATTTGTGTAATTTCTCTGTTAGCAACATCGAAAGTGTCAAGTCTTTACATCATGTTCGTGACGTACGGAGGCTTTTTCGGTTTTGGATCATGTGGCGTTGTCATGATTACGTATATTGCTGTGCCAAGGTACTTTATGAAATGGCGCTCTATGAGCCTGGGGCTAATAGCCATGGGGCCCGGTGGAGGGTTGTTTATTATGAGCCCTCTTGTGCAAGTGCTACATGAAAACTTTGGTTGGAGAGGGACATTTCTCGCCATGAGTGGCATTACATCGGTCACTTTCATCTTGGTATTAGTATACACTAAACCAATCACATTGGAATCGGACAAGGAAGGATTTAATAAGGACCTCAAACATGACAAGAACTTCTGGGACATCTCAATATTGAAACACAAAAAATTTATTATATGCACAACCTCGGCGACCATCATATACCTTGGACATTACACTCCAACGGTGCATATGGTAAGAACGCTTTTATTATTATATTGATTTGTTATTCCCACCTATGTTGCCTGTATCGCAAGCATTTCCTTTATCTGAGCGTATTTATGCATATTTACGCTTGGAGTGAGGCGCAAATTTTGTCTCCTTTCCGTCAATGAAGTCTAGCGTTGTATCTGCATGAGCAGTTTACCAGCAAAGTAAAATTGTCTAAACTCAATATTGGCGAGATCAGGTGGTAATCTCTGAGTTTTAGACGTTTTTCTACTAGCAATGCTATACTGTTACCGTGTCAACAATTGGGGCCTCGCGAATGCCCTTAAAAATTACTTGACAATAACATTAGGCAAACAACAAAACGTTTTCCTAAAAGGACAGTGGACAGTGTTGTAATCATTTTCCGTTTGAAACCCACAGTCATTTGAGGCAAAAACGAAAGAACGAGGCATGCAAAAGGGATCCCGTTCCACAAGCAGTTTTCGTTGGTACATTTAGCCATGCACAGCTACTGCTGACGACCCGTTGCGTTCTAGGGGAGTGATTGGCATATCTTACTAAAGGTTTGACAATTTCTGTGGAACCTCGTGTTAAATTTTCGGGGAAACATCCTTGGGAAGTTGGGTTCTTGGTTCTGTGCGGCGAAGTTTGAGTTTGTTACAAGTTATGGCAACAAAGTTCAAACGGCGTTATTCTTTTCTTAAAGGTTCGTTACTTAGAAGAAATTGGATTTTCGGAAGTAAAAGCCTCCCGCCTCTACATCTACAGTGGCTTGGCTTCTTTACTGATTCGCCCAGTGATTGGTCGATTTAATGACATCACGGTGATGGATCCTTGTTATATTTATGCCATTGCCGCGGCCGCAGAAGGCTTGGTTACCTTCTTTTTGCCTATGGCAACTTCAAGTCTACACTTCGTACTGTTCTTTGTGGTATATGGCTTAGCTGATGGTACAATAGGGTGTGGCCTCAGTATAGCTGTCTTAAAAAGTCTTCCAGAACGATTGTGTCCTTTAGGATTTGGTGTTTTTCAATGCGTGACGTGCATTACAGCAGCCTGTGGACCTGCGCTTGGAGGTAAACTACACTTACTCATGCTCGATGTATCGAGAACAATTAACCAAAATAACAGTCACGGTGGTCTCGTTGGTAGACTGGGAGCAGAGTCCCTTTCATCTCCTAATTGTCGCCACTTCGTGCGAGATGAGTAGCCCCAAGCTTCTACAAATGCGGGCGCGGATGTTAGGATATTTTTTCCTCTCACCAGACTCTCGGCGCACTTTCCTGCTAATTGAGGTTTGCATCTCACCAGGGTAACCCAAGGAAAAAAGAAAACGGCCGCTGGCAGTCTACCTCGTTGGTGACCCCAACCAGATAAACTGCCGCCTTGTCCAGTTTTAATTAATTTTCAACTTTTGACTTTAACTCGGGGATACCCTACTACCACGAGTCGTACAGATGACCTCCCGTTTAATAGTTCGGATGCTCTACCACTTTGCTACAGTAGACTCGTGGGACGAGACTCAGGTGAAGATTGTCTAATCTCATTCCCAGGGGCTCCTCCCGCTCCAAGGGAAGGGAGAAGAGAGACCCTGGGAACGAGAGTTGTCGGATGCGTTCTCATCAGTGCAGAAGAGACGATGCTATAGGTTATGCGCCGATCAAATCGAAACTTCAACATCCTCCCCCGGGCAAACCGCGGGCATTTGACTATCCTCTATGCCCGGGGAGTGGGGAACTTGACCTTTGCCTCCGTGGGGTGGGGAAAATTGAACCGGAAGTGTTAGGTTTCAAATGTTTTTTTTCGGGCGCCGAAGTCGCTAACACCTATAAAACATATGTTTGGACGACATGGAAGAGTTTAAAGGAAGAGATGTAGCATTTGTGAGCGATTGGCCTACAAAAAAAGTCTTCAAAAGGTCTTAATTATAGACGTCAGGAGCCGACGACGATTGCTCTTTAGTAGGGTATGACAGACAAATCCGACGATAGGGTAGGGCATTTGAACACCCGTTTGGCCCGAGGGGGCGGGAATTTGAACGATCCAATCTTTAAAAGTTCAAATGCCCGGGCTTTGCCTGGGGGTGGAATGTTGAAGTTTCGAGTTGATCGGCGCATTACACTTAGCAAAGAAGTGTATTTCTTTGATGCTTAGTCGGCGATATTCTGGAAAAAATGAGTAAACTTGTACGAGTCTTGTATACTTCAGGGGTAGAGCATGCGAATGGTAATCGAAAGGACACTCGTTCGAGTCGTATTAGAAGCACTCGAATTTCTTACCCCAGTATCTCAGAGTAAGCTTCGAAAAATACATCATTTCACCTCTTTAATTTACCGGGGTTATTATATACCATAGTTCGCTGAACGCAAACGACAGTAGGTTTGCTGAGGCGCCTGCAAAGCGGCAAGCATCTTTTATTAAATAAATAGAAATGGCCGTACGGTTGAAACCCCATGACACAATGCCACGTTGTTGCGATTTCGCGTTTTCGTCATATGGCATGATGTAGATCAGTCCGGAAGTTAGAGGAAACACACTTTTTTCCTTCATAAAACCTATATAAATCCTGGCCATGTTCCCTTCTTTTGCTTTTCAAGCTAGTCATCATTTTGTTTTGCTGCTCGTTTTGCTATTAATTACTCAGGGTTTCTTAGAACTCGTACGGGAGCTTGATCATGTTCTGTTTGGATGTTTGTTCCCAAGGTTATGTAGCGGATTTGAAAGGATCCTATGTTCCTGTGTTCCGCATGGTCGGAAGTATTTTGGTGTTTGGTGCGGCTATTTTGGTAGGCGTTTTCTGCATCAAGAAATCAGACACACCGAGTACTAAGCGAGAAATACACTTTTGGGAGGAGTTTGTTGTTGTTGAAAAATGTTCAGTTGTTTAACCAACTCAAGATCGATTCAAGGGTGCATGTCTCCGATACATTTTCGAATCACCGCTGATCGATTCTTTTCGATAATCAGCTTGAAGTCTGATTGTTGTTTCAGGACCTACAGATTCTACCTTGATGGTAGATTTGGTCAATATTTGTTGAGTGTACTGTATTTTCTATTTTAAAAACAACACAATTAATAAAGAAAATAAAAATGATCTAAACTACTTTACTATATCTCTTTGCTTGTGATTTCTGAAGTCATTACAACAGAATTTTCTGTTAACCTTCCTATAAACTTTGCATGTCTATAAAAAGGTAAAAGTTAGTGAAACGCAGTTGCAGTAAACATTTCCTGGTGTAACACAAATCAAGTAGCAAAATTGCGAGACAAATTGCAAGCCTGAGAAAAATTGCCGAGTGTAACAGTGCCGTTAATATCTTGTGATATTTTCATGTTTTTTACTTGTCAGTGACACGCCCTCGCCTTCATACTAGTTACTCCGATTAGCTTAGCCTTTTCGATTATTCACCAAAGATTTGATAATATTAATATTACGGCATTTTTTTTTAATGGAGGGCAATTTATTGGTAAGCATTTAAACTGGTAACTCAGAAAACGCTGGGAAAAAATGTGAATATTGCCAAAATTACTCAAACCAATAGCTTAAGGATTTGCATTTAGATTCACGATTTGCATCGTCATAAAATCATAAGAAATTATCAGTAAATCTTTCGTTCAATTCTACATTTACATTGTTACTGATCAAAATGATACTGAACTAAATACTTAAGACAAGAATTGCTTATTTGTCCCGTGATAATATCTCATTCAATGTTCAGTCAGTCCATTTAATCGAGGAAACCGGATCTAGAGAGTATTCGGCCAGTCGTGGATCATAGTCTTCTGAACGTGAAATATACTCTTCTTCCGAGAGTTCAATTGCGCTAAGTGTCTTCAGTACTATGTCTATCCTGTGATAAGCGTGGTACTTCTTCCATTGAGGCTTTGCCTCATCCTGTGGCCCAGTGATGCTAAAGGTTTGTTTGTTCCTTCAGTATATCAAGAGCAATGATCTACACCTATCTGATAAAAATTGAAAAGAAACGAGAGGTTTGTCAGCTAAAAGAACGTGGCGCCTTGGCTTTGCTGTGTACCCGTGATCAGCAGCTGCGCAGGCTATGCTATGTAAGCGTCTCTGTATTAAGCCTACAATTGTAGCCTCAGAACAGATGTACCTACTGTACAATGGATACTCTACAATAAGGTGAGACTCACAGTTTTATGTATATTAAGTGCCAAACGATCTTACTAAAGTTTTACTAAGTTAAAAAAGATCTGCGAAAAGAGAGTGTTACCAGAATAATTTATGAAAGCTAACCTCGAACGAGTGCCGAGGCTTAAATAGTGCAGATTAGTACCCACGTCACGCCACGTACTCAATCCCTGGGTCACTCACGCTGCGTGACATCTTGTTTGAAAAAAAATTTACGCATTATTTATAAGATAGTCTTTTAAACAAACACACCCTGTAAGATTCTGAAATTTCATCACAAAAAAAGAAAAGTTTGTTGTGTCAATTAAGAAAGGTGATATGCCCTTGTATTTTTCTGTCACAAGTCAACAGCAAAAATGTGCTTACACCGTAAAAACTCCAGGAAACACTTCTTAACGTCAATCAACTCCGCATAACATGTAATGAGACTCGCTTTCCGCTGTTTGCCATTTCAGAAGAATTTTATTGGAAGCAACTGTTGAAGGTTCAGCTCGTTGCACAGATTTCTGGAGATGTTGCTGTTTTTGGTATTTCTTCTTCACCTTGCAATATTTGGACGAACGGTAAGCGGAAAATATTTGGGCGCTCTTAATTAAGAATATAATTTTCCTACGTACTATTTAAATGTTTACCCTTCAACAGAGTTTCTGGTTTGCTATTGAACGTATGCGTCACAAAGAAAGCAAACCACAGACATTGGGATCTGTATTTTTTGTTCTGGTTTACAACCCAACATTTATTTTCGTACCTCAATCAGGAAATAACACCAATGGAGTTCAAAAATTAAAGTTTCTCCTTGTGACCACTTCTACGTGCCAACATAGTCACGCGAGTGGTTGTCAACATTCAATTGGCATTTTCATTCTTGGTTTGTGAAAAAGGAAGGAAACTGAGGGCAAACTTATCGTTATAACTATTATAGTATCCCCTATCTTGGATGCGAGAACAATTTGTTGGGCTAGACTTGAATTTGAAAGCATTTTACCTATCAGGCTGAATGTAAAATCCCGGTTGTAAAACTCACTTTGCACGAACGACCACGTGGAAATTTTCGTAGGCGCGGTTCAGTTAAGAGCGTTTCGCCCATGGAAAGTGAAGATACAGTCTACGTTTTAAGCTTTTTTTCAAAAGCGAAGGCCCTTTTACTGGTAGGTGTAAACTCTTTGACTTGAAGTTATGATATCTGTAGAAATTTTGGGCAAAATGTGGGATTCTCGTACTTCTGAGAGTTTTTGCTTCAATGCTTTCACTTTGCAAGCGGCATTTGCATAAATTAACTCTGTCGAAATTTTTATATTTCTAAAATTAGATTGTGGATGGGAATGATAGGAATCTCTAAAGCATGTTTTAACGAGCTTTCATAACGTTTTCTAATCCCTTTTTTCGTTAGTCATCATGACACAACCTTGATTTCCCTAGTTCTGTTGACTGTTTTGATAACACACCTTACACGTGCAAGTGGTCTTCAAGTTAACATGAGCATTTAAGCTCATTTAATTTAGCACAAGCCAATTGTTGAATTTCCAATCATGACTGCTTGAGTTCTGACGCGTTTTATCTTTTCGTCCAAATTTGTGATTATTTGATTAAGCAATTTATGTCAAGAAATCCCAATAAGTTATCGCTAATCAATGTTAGTTCTATTTTGTATGCTAGATTGTCGGCATAATATAAAGCCTAAAAGGAGACATGGCACAAGGTTAACTTGACTGTTTAAGTTTCAAGGTTCACGTTACGTCACCGTTAGATTTATTTATTGATTTATGTTTTTTACAACGCAAAGTGCAACCACAGTTGATGTTGAAAACGGAAAGGAAAGGATAGGGAGCCACCAATACGCCACTCCTGCGCCCCTAATATTTCCATGTGAATTTTGTGAGTACAGGTAATTGCTGGAAACCATACCACCCCTTTCCACCCCTACGGTTCTCCTCCCATCCCCAAAAAAATGCACGTGTCGGAATTTCGTATCAGGTGACAATTGCCCTGAGGGTCAAAATTGAACTGACTGCATGATATCAGGGGCACTTAACCATAGCATTGTTAAACGTACTTTAGTAAAAACGGTAGATATAGGCATATTTTTATCCCCTAAACATTTTTCATCTCTTCGGATTTCCTAGCTGAAAGTCTAATGATCCGAAAACTATACGGATCAAAACTTATCTCTTCGAAAAGTTCAGCCAAAATTCTAGGTGACCTTTCTAGGGTAAACATCCGTTAAAATGGGCAATTATAGCATTTTTCAGATGTTCGAAAATCCTAGGAGAGGCAGGCAAGCAAGAAATTAATTTTATAACAAATGTTCCGAAAATTCTAGATCTCAAATTGTCTTCCGAACAGATATTTTGCGAAAATTGACGTTGGGTGCCCCCATGATATGGACACTCCATGTTCAATGCACAATATTTTCCTATGTTTTTTTTGTAGCCTAGGTTATGTATTCGCTTCAATATTGCATACGTTTGCACAACTCTAATTGAAAATTACGAGATACGGAAGCCCAAAACAAGCCCCGTGACATATTTGGATAAACTGTACTGGCGGCATTTCCAAAAAAAATCAAGATAAAAGTGTTAAGCAGAAAAAAAAAACAAGCAAAGGGAAAACTGAGAAAAAGCGTAAGAAAGAAGAAAACCAAATGAAAATGTGGTTTTACTCGAAGAAGAACAGCGGAAGTCGACGCGACGAACTCGGTAGACGACGAGACAAACCGGAACGACTCGACGAGTCGAAAGAGGATTGATTACATCACTTCACTTGACGGGCCTTAGCCGCCACTTTTATTTGTATCCAGACTCTCACGACATTCGGAAATGAACTCACGAATGGCACGGCTCATATCATTTCCCATTTCTTCGGTAGGCAATGTCCAGTACCATCCGTCAAAAATCTCTTACCGAAATTTCCGTCTAAATGGTAAGCACCCGAATACGGACATTCATTCGTTATGCCACGTACTCAATTCCTTGGTCACGCTGCGTGACATCTCATTCGAAAAAAAGAATCCGCATCATTTATAAGATAGTCTTTTAAACAAACACATGCGATAAGATTCTGAACTTTCATCACAAAAAAAAGTTTGTTGTGTCTTTTAAGTCCTCGGAAGGATGATATGGGCTTGTATTTTTCTGCCAAAAGTTAACAGCAAAAATGTGCTTACAGCGCAACTTCCGCAAAAAGCCACAAAAGGCTTCATAACTCTGCATAAATGTTTATTAAGAGGGGGCTTTAAGACTTGCTGTCCATCGTTAGCCATTTAGAATTTTATAACAAAGCAAGTCTTGAAGATGTTGCTGTTTACAGTATTTCTTCTAGATCTTCACCTTGCAATTTTTGGACGAACGGTAAGCGTAAAATATTTGGGCACTCTTAATTAAGAATATAATTTTCCTTTATGTGCTATTTAAATGTATCCCTTCAAGAGAGTTTCTGGTTTTCTGTGAACGTATGCATCTGTTAAGGGGTAAACCACAGATATTGGAATCTGTGTTATTTTTGTAGTGGTTTACGACCCAACATTTATTTTGCTACCTCAATCAGGAAATAATAGTCGAGCCCAAAAGGAGCCCTTTGTCACTTTCTACCAGCCAACTTAACATAGTCACGCGAGCGGTTGTCAACATTCAAGTGGCATCTTCATTCTTGGTTTGTGAAAAAGAAAGGTAACTTAGGGGAAACTTATCATACCAGCTATTATCGTGTCCCCCATCTCGGATGTGAGAACAATTTGTCGAGATAGACTTGAATTTGAAGGCATTTTACATGTCAGAATAATTGTGAAAATTATTGCGCTCTGTACAAACACGTGCAACATCTGTGGGTGCGGTTAAGTTCAAGAGTGTTTCGGTCATGGAAACTGACGACACAGTTTACGTTTTCAGTTTTCTCTCTATAACGATGGCCGTTTTGATGGTAGGTGTCCACCCTTTGACTTGAAGCTATAATATCTTCAGAAAATTTGGGCAAGATGTGAAATTCTCATAGTTTTGGAAGTTTTCGCTTGAATGGTTTCACTTAGCGGGCTGCATTGTGTTCGAAGCCGTCAGGGAAATTCCGAATTCATTCATCCATTCTCTAATTAAACAAAATTCCGCTTTCACAAAAAGAGAATTTCTGGTTGCTACTGTTTACTGTATTTTTCTCCTCTATATTATTCGCTTAACTTAAAATTCATTTATCCATTCGCAAATTAATTAAACAGCATTCCATTTTGACGACAAGGGAATTTCTGACTATTTATAGCTGCTATTGTTTGCTGTATTTTTGCTCGACTACGTTAATTGCTTAATTTAGTAGCAAAAGTGTAACGACCAGTTTTAGTTCTAGAAATTTTGTGAACGATGTGTCAAAGCAATGTATTTAATGTTTATTCACCTTGCTAATACTCAAAGTAGTCTCAAGTTCCGTCTTCATCTTTGTACTTTCTTCTTATGTAAACGTTCATGCAATATGGATTTGATTTAAAATTGTCTGATTGTCAAGATTGCATCGACAAAGACAAGTCATTGCACTTTGAAACTGTTTATTTAACCCCGGGGGGGGGGGGGGGGGGGTTAAATGGGGCTTAATGGGGACGTGCGGCCAGCCAGGGTATGTTTTTCGGGATTTTTGTCTTGAGCAGGATATCGAATTTATCATTTTTGTCTTAATCAGGGTATCGATTTATCAATTTTTGTTTTAAACTGGGTTAAATGTCTTAAACAGGGTATCAAAAATCGGAATTCTGTCTTAAAATGGGTAGGAAAATCAGCGATATTTGTCTTAAACAGGGTCAGGGTATGAGGGGCCGCGCCGTACCTCCCCACCCAGGGATATGTCGAGTATCCCCCCCCCCGGGTATTTAACCAAGCTTTTCAATCCGATAAGCAAACGTGCCACTTTATACGCTTTTGTCACGCAGACAAGCAAAGTTCACGACTTCGCACGTGATCCAGGGAACACCTACAGTAGGTATTTGCTGGAGACCCTCCCCACCCCCACGGTTCTTTTCCCCCCGCCCCCCAAAAATGCACGTGTCGGAATTCTTAGAAAAGATTTCCGGAAATTTCGGTTGGTTTGTAAATGGAACACGACTCCCACTGGAAAATTTCCGGGAGCAGCGGGAAGTCTGAAAAGGTGGTGTGTTCCATTTTGTTCCAAAGGTCTCACCAGTTCCAGGCTATTCACGGCCATGTTTTTAATTTTTGGGACGTAAAATCTCAATCACCGGGAGGCAAACGGGCTTGAGTTAAATGAAACACGTTTTTCACCCGATGGAAATTTCACCGAAATTTCCGGAATTTTTTTGTAAATGGTAAACAACCTTGCAAATAACTCACATTCAAACAAGTGGAACGGAAATTACTTCAGGTGATGAATTGCCCTTAGGGTCAAAATTGGACTGACTGCAGCCAAAACAATTATTATGACATGGCACATTTTTCAACACATATTAGTTAAAACATAATATTTCCCGATGTTTTTTTTTTCAGTTTAGTTGATTGATGCGGTTCAATATTGCATACGTTGGTACACGAGATAAGTACACTCAAAACAACATACCGGTAATTGGATAAACTGCACTGGCATTTGCAAAAAGTGCAAAGCAGAAAAAAAAAAACAAGCAAGCTAAAACTGGGAAAACACATGGACTAAGTGTAATAAAGGAGAAATTCAAATAAAAAACACTTAAGACCCGGGCAAACGGGTGGATTTTGTTGAACGATGTTGACTGCTGGGGTGGTGGGCAAACGGTTTTAACACGCTTTTAAACTCAATCAACATCGATTCAACATGTTTCAACACGGTTGAAAGGGGAAACGGCTTCCTTACTATTATTGAAAGCTAACCGGAAACAGGCTAACCTGAATGTTATTTAGATCTAATTGGGGTAACCGAATGTTATTTAGGCCTAATTCAGGCTAACCGAATTTTCATTTTACAGACGGTCTGCACAGCCTGCAGTCTGCGTTTTTCAGTGATTAAACAATGTTGACGATTCCCGGGCAAACGGCTTCCACATTGCTTCAACATGCGTTCGATTTTGTTGAACGGTTTCAACACGCTTTTAAACTCAATCAACATCGATTCAACTTGGATTCAACACGGTTGAAAGGGGGTGGGGGGGCGAACGGTTTCAACATCGCTGTTGGATGTTGATGCACATGCTGAAAAAACACTTAGGGTGCGTTCGATTGGGAAATCCGGATTTAGATCTTAAAATCTGGATTTCGGATTTCCAATCGAACACAAAATCCAAAAACGGATTTCGCGACGGATTTTGTTAATTGAAATCCTTACCCGACATGGATTTCCAATGTGTTCGATTGGAAATCTGAAAATCCAGATTTTAAGATCTAAATCCGGATTTCCCAATCGAACGCACCCTTAGCTACAAAAAAATATACGCGGTTTAATTAACTGATTATGCTTTGTTATATAGGTACTAATGAAATACCAGGATTGAGCTACATTTTCCCATTGTTTTGGCACCAACATGGCCGTCTCATCACGTGACAGCAATCAAAGAATCGCGCACAGATCGGAGAAACTTACAGTGCGAGGCGCTTTACCGTGGCCACCCAACAAACTTGCGCATTTGACAACTACCAGTAAATACGTAAACTCAACAACGGTGTTCAACTTACAACCGTACGAACTTTGCAAGGAGGCGTTACTGCCAATCAAATTTACACACTCTGACTGGCGAATAATTTGCAAAAAACTATATTAGGTATTAAGTGGCCACGGTAAGGCGCGTCGTACTGTAATGGCCTAATGGCTACTTGAGCGGTAGCGAGATGACTCGCCCCTCCGAAGGAGGACTCTCGTTTTCGAGGCAACATGCTTTGCGCTCTTCGAGAAATGTTAAACTATAACTAGTTTCGGCCAGACGTACTGTATTTCCGGTTGTCGGTGAAAGGGATCCGAAAATAAGTCTGCCACGCAGGCCTTCGTCACGATAGTGACATCTATTATTTATTGAAGCTTTATTTAATCTCGGGATTGATGAGGTTGATTAGACTTCTAGCAAAGAAACATATGCTAATAAGCCGAGAGAAAAAAAGAAACGGAAATCCAAAAACTATTTACAGAATAAGACTTAAAAATTACATGACATAGCTATATACAATAAAAAAGCCCAATTACTCAAAAGAACAGATATTGTATAGAATTAACTAAAACCTTAGCTGTCTGACAATGTGCTTTGGGATCTCATTTGAAAAAATTCCATCTTTGCAAGATACGGTAACCCTGTTAAACAAACACGCTACGCGATAAAATTCTGAAATTTATTTTTCGCAAAAAAAAAAGGCTTGTTCTGTCAATTAAGTTAAGTTAAGGGTGAAAATGGGCTTGTATTTTTGCTACAAGTTAACAGCAAAAATGTGCTTACACCGCAAAAATAAACTCTTCAAAACGTCAATCAACTCCGTATAAATATGCAACGAGTCGCTCGACTGGCTCGATCGTTGGCCATTTCATTAGAAAGCAAATCTTGAAGGTACAGCTCGTTGCATTGATTTCTGAAGATGTTGCTGTTTTTTCTTCTTCACCTTGCAATTGTTAGACCAACGGTAAGCGGAAAATATTTGGGCCCTCTTAATTCATCATATAATTATCCTATGTACTATTTAAATGTTTACCCTTCAACAGAGTTTCTGGTTTTCTTGAACGTATGCATCACTAAAGGGGCAAACCACAGATATTAGGATCTGTATTTTTTGTTGTGATTTACGACCCAACATTTATTTTGCTACCTCAATCAGGAAATAATAGTAGCTCCTTGTCACCTTTACCAGCCAACACAACATTGTCACGCGAGCGGTTGTCAAAATTCAACTGGCAATTCTTGGTTTGTGAAAAAGGAAGGTAACCTAGGGCAAACTTATCGTTTTAACTATCATGGTGTCCCCTATCTCGGATGCGAGAACGATTTGTTGAGCTAGACTTGAATTTAAAGGCATTTTACCTGTCAGAAGGATTGTACAAACACGTGGACCTTCTGTGGGTGCGGTTCAGCGGTTCGGTCACGGAAAGTGACGACACAGTCTACGGTTTAAGTTTTCTTTCTATAGGGTAGGCCCTTTTTAATGGTTTGTCTCCAATCTGACTTGAAGCTGTAATATCTTAAGAAAATTTGGGCAAGATGTGGAATTCTCATACTTTTGAGAGTTTCGCTTCCTTAGTTTTACATTTGCATGGAGTATTGACTTGAAGTATATGCTGCACGTAAACGTTGACTTCGAAATTTTTAAATTTCTGAAAATAGATTGTGGATGGGAATGATGGAAATCTCCAATAGAACATGTTTTAACGAGCTTTCATAACGTTTTCTAGTCTTTTTTCGTTGGTAATAATTCTTTGCAAACTACTGTAAGTTCGCTCTGACCTTTGATCACCACATGGACAAATTTATTCCACAGTGAAAAATTATGCAAATTTACTAATCGGTTTTCGGGAGCTATTCCTTCACGTTAAATGGGGCAAAGTGAGATGCCCACAACACACTACCTAGCATGAAATCCCCTTTGCCTTTCCAGGCTATCAGGAAGAATAGATTGAACTCCAAACAATTCATTTATCCATTCGTTTTCGAGGCTACATGCTTTGCGCTCTTCGAGAAATGTTAACTATAACTAGTTTCGGCCAGACGTACTGTATTTCTGGTTGTCGGTGAAAGGGCATCCGAAAATAAGTCTGCCACGCATGCCTTGGTCACGTAGTGACATCTCATTTGAAAAAATTCCATCTTTGCAAGATACGGTAACCCTATTAAACAAACACACGCTACGCGATAAAATTCTGAAATTTATTTTTCGCAAAAAAAAAAAAGGCTTGTTCTGTCAATTAAGTCTTCAAAAGGGTGAAATGGGCTTGTATTTTTCTGCTACAAGTTAACAGCAAAAATGTGCTTACACCGCAAAAATAAACTCTTCAAAACGTCAATCAACTCCGTATAAATATGCAACGAGTCGCTCGACTGGCTCGATCGTTGGCCATTTTATTAGAAAGCAAATCTTGAAGGTACTGCTCGTTGCATTGATTTCTGAAGATGTTGCTGTTTTTTCTTCTTCACCTTGCAATTGTTAGACCAACGGTAAGCGGAAAATATTTGGGCCCTCTTAATTCATCATATAATTATCCTATGTACTATTTAAATGTTTACCCTTCAACAGAGTTTCTGGTTTTCTTGAACGTATGCATCACTAAAGGGGCAAACCACAGATATTAGGATCTGTATTTTTTGTTGTGATTTACGACCCAACATTTATTTTGCTACCTCAATCAGGAAATAATAGTAGCTCCTTGTCACCTTTACCAGCCAACATAACATTGTCACGCGAGCGGTTGTCAAAATTCAACTGGCAGTTCTTGGTTTGTGGAAAAGGAAGGTAACCTAGGGCAAACTTATCGTTTTAACTATCATGGTGTCCCCTATCTCGGATGCGAGAACGATTTGTTGAGCTAGACTTGAATTTAAAGGCATTTTACCTGTCAGAAGGATTGTACAAACACGTGGACCTTCTGTGGGTGCGGTTCAGCGGTTCGGTCACGGAAAGTGACGACACAGTCTACGGTTTAAGTTTTCTTTCTATAGGGTAGGCCCTTTTTAATGGTTTGTCTCCAATCTGACTTGAAGCTGTAATATCTTAAGAAAATTTGGGCAAGATGTGGAATTCTCATACTTTTGAGAGTTTCGCTTCCTTAGTTTTACATTTGCATGGAGTATTGACTTGAAGTATATGCTGCACGTAAACGTTGACTTCGAAATTTTTAAATTTCTGAAAATAGATTGTGGATGGGAATGATGGAAATCTCTAATAGAACATGTTTTAACGAGCTTTCATAACGTTTTCTAGTCTTTTTTCGTTGGTAATAATTCTTTGCAAACTACTGTAAGTTCGTTCTGACCTTTGATCACCACATGGACAAATTTATTCCACAGTGAAAAAGTATGCAAATTTACTAATCGGTTTTTGGGAGCTATTCCTTCACGTTAAATGGGGCAAAGTGAGATGCCCACAACACTACCTAGCATGAAATCCCCTTTGCCTTTCCAGGCTATCAGGAAGAATAGATTGAACTCCAAACAATTCATTTATCCATTCGCAAATTCATTGTTTGCTGTATTTTTTGCCGGTCACGCCAAAACGCAGACCCAGTGCAGACTGTGCAGACCAGTGGTAAAATATGGTGTTACCCTCACTATTATTGAGAGCTAACCGTAAACAGGCTAACCTGAATGTTATGTAGGTCGCAGGGTTCTCCTTATCGAGTTTGGACAATGTGCGAGCCAGCGAAGCATGCGAGGCATGCGAGCCATGGCTCTGAGACATGCGAGCCATGGCTGCGAGTCATGCGAGCCAAGATGGCGAGTCAACATGCGAATCACACAGTTATTGAAAGCTAACCGCTTTCAAATGAGTGCTTAGAGTTAATAACAGTTTATCAGCGCTATTTGAAATGGGTGCTTAGATTTGCATGGCTCGCATGACTCGCTGGCTCGCAGATTGTCATTACCCTCCTTATCAGGCGGTATCCGGTAAAATTTACCGCTTGTAAGAGCACTTATTACCGCCTGCAAACGCTCAGAAGTCGCTTCATCCTTTGCAGAATGTCCAACATTAACCAATTGCTTTACCGGTTTGAAAAGGTGCCATATCTGTTGCGCTGAAAACTAGGGAGAACTCTGTTAAGGCCTAATTACGCTAACCGACTGTTAGACTATTTTGGCCTAATTCAGGCTAACCGAATTTTCATTTTACAGACGGTCTGTACAGTCTGCAGTCTGTATTTTTCAGTGTCCCTATTTTTGCTGTACTATATTGATTGCTTAACTGAGCAACAAAAGTATAACTATCAGTTTTAGTACTAGAGATTTTCCGAGCGATGTGTCAAAGCAATGTACTAACTGTTTAATCACTTTGCTAATTTTGTGGCCATGCACTTAACAGCATTTCCGACTTTGTCTGTTTAAGTCTAGACGTCGACGTTGCTACTCAAAGGCTTGGCAAGTGCCGTCTTCATCTTTGTACTTTCTTACTATGTAAACGTTTATGCAGTAGGGATATGATTTAAAATTGTCTAAAGTTTGTCAAGATTGTATTGACAAGAACAAGTCATAGCACTTTGAATCCACAAGAGTATTATGTAAACAATAACTGTGGTGGCACGGACGACTCCCTGAGATGGAGCATCTACAGGCAAAATTCCTGACAACCCACTGAGAAGATATAAAATGTATCTATGGCACAACGAGCTATTTGTATTTAATTTTTGGTGACTTTTCTGAAGACCGTCTTCAAACTTGAAAAAAGGCCAGTTTTTTCAAGTTGCAATCCATTTCCTTCCCCTCCTTCTTTGGCTTCAAACAACAAAGCCTTTGCCCTCCCGCAAGATGACACAACCCAGAGCATTCTTTGATTAGCATCTCTTACTTTACAGTTCGCTGCCAATCAAAGTTGTCCAGAAGTTCACTTCTGGAATGGCACAGCTTGCAGGCCGTGCTCAGGATGCCCCACTGGAGAGGGCGTTATGGTAAACTGTACAATTGACAAAGACACGCAGTGCCAACCATGTTGGCATGGATTTGACTACTCTAACACCACAGGAATGGAGGCTTGCCAAGGGTATGGTTAGGCTTCATTAGGGAGATTCATTAAGCAAGGAACGTTTCTGAGCTATGTACAGAAACCAGAAGTGAAGATGTTAGGACAGCAGTCTCTGTCCATCAGTTTCTGTCCAATTTTTAAACTAGTCACCTATAATATATTTAACTTATCTTGATGTGGTGATGTCAAAACAAGCCAAAAAGGAAAAAACCTCACTTCCAGTTCAGTGCCATTTGTGGCTCAAAAACACCTAGTGCTTAAGGTCCCTACTACTGTCAAAGACAACGATCATCACAACAAAGAAAGCAACTTAAATCCAGGGCTCTAACCAGTATGATGCAATTCAAGGCACTTGCCTCAGACATTTTTTTTGTGTGATTTTTTTAGTAAGGCAGGATCCCCAGTGCTGTCTTTAAATGTAGGCATCAAAAACACCCTAAACAGACTGCATTCATAAATGGCAGCTAAGTAATTATTCTTTCATCTTTATGCTAATCATCCTCATTAGCAGGAACAAAATTTGAAATAATTTTTGTTTCAAAGTGAGGCTAGTGGGGATGATTAGCACAAAAACAAAAGAATGATTTCTTGGCCGCTATTTATGAATGGAAAAGTTAGCCCCAACTGATGGAAAGAAGCATCTGAAATTCACCAATCTTAAGAAAATGGTGATAATGAAACAGCTCATAATGACAATCTACATCTTCATGGCCATTTAAATTTGAACATTAAATCTGATTCTGGAAAAACAAAAGCAAATGCATGTGTTGTAAAAGAATGAACATAGTGGTTTTTATAGTGTGTGGCCTCTATATTATTTCATTGCAGCTGCAATCAAAACTCGAACTGCCTTCCAGGAAATTTCAAGGTCATTAAGAACTGCACTGTCTATTCAGCCACTGTGTGCGATGGGTGTGAAGTAGGGTTTTACTTCAACAAAGATCAAGGAGAACGGGGTGGTTGTGTTAAATGCTCCCCGCCCTGTCGCATGGATGAAGTCCAAACCAAAGGCTGCAAAACGGAACACGACCGTGTTTGCAGTAAGCGGGCATTGACCACAGAGAACATCTTGAATCCAAGTAAATTGTACTCTCACTGTAACCAGTATAAGTTGCTTTTGTCGTTTCCGTCACCTTCTTAACAGTTGATTGATTGACTAATACTAAAGTAGATCGAAAAACATGTTTTTCAGCCACCTTCAGGAAGGAACCTGACCAAAATGGTACAGATGATACTACAACCACAGCACCTACTGATAAGACAGAGGAAGATCCCATGGAGCCAGGGGCTGGAAAACGTCAAGAAGATGAGCCTTTTTATAAAAAGTCATGGATTTGGATCATTGTTTCTTTTATTTCTATTTCTATTGCTCTGCCAACTGTGGTGTTAACTGCAGTAAAATACAGGCAGAGACCTTCTGATGCCACTATACTACAACAATTGCCACTGATACGTGTACCCCGTGGTAAGCACGAATTCCCATACTGATTAACGGTAATAGCTGCCATGAGATCCCCATGAGATTTTTCCCAAATTACCAACGTACCAGAGGCTGGTGAAAGTGGGAATTATTATTAAGCTGAGACCAAAAACGTTTTTGCTTCAAAGAGTAATTTAACCCATTCATTCCCAAGATTGAAACGTTCCTTCTCCTAACTGATACCATAGGCTTCTTTATTAGGTAGTCATGAGAATTTGGTGATATAATATTATCAAGATCATACCTGTTCAGCTGATAATTATCTTCATTCTCAATACCTGACTGACTGACATTTCATTGAAATTGTGAAGAGAATTTACATGCTGATCACTCCTGAGAGTCAAAGGGTTAAAGGCAACCAGGAGTCTTGTGTTGTGCTTGATGTCCCCAAACAAGGGTTTGAATGCTTCCAGGGCGTTTCAGATTTCAAGATGTTTTCTGTAAACATTTCCATACACTGACTGGAGGCCAATTCACACAGGCTATTACTCTTTCATAGCCAACAGCACCGCTCCTCTCCGATTTTTTTAGGAGAGCGGGCAGCTGTACACAGGCTACTCTTTCTGATAACCCAGCCATATTCTTGTGCAGCCATGGATAGCTGTTTCATCCTGTAGTGAGACAAGATAGAAATCCACTTAATATTTCTGATGACAATGTTCTCATTAACAACATGCCTGTTATCCAATAGGAGGCAAAAGCAATGATTCTCACTTTTTTAACACGTTTTCCCACGCCACGTGGGCTGCATGTAGTTTCTTGGCTTTTTGACTGGCTGTTTGATCATCCATGTCTGTTGTGATTGACCAAAGTAATTTGGGTCAAAGTTTCGCAGCACTTAGAAACACAACTAGGCATGTCTTAAGAGATTGTAATCATCTAAACTGGTGCAATAACAATGTTCATCGCTTCGTTTCTCTCCCCAACAGGTTTGGACCAACCAATCCAAACTCTCTCAGTGGAACAAAGGAGCCTCATAGCCACATACTTTGATGGCAAAGACAGTTTTGGTAAGGAAAAATAGAAATCCACATAATTATTTAATTCTTTGAAATTTCTCTTAGGAAAAAACAAAGGAAATGTTTTATTAAATTATTTTCCTGTTTAAAAATAAAATTTAAAAAATCTCAACTGAAAGATGCAGAAAGGGGTTGGGACGTCTTAACTTGTTAGTTGCTTTGACTTGAATAGCATCTCCGAAGAGTCGTCCCATGGCTAGTCAACCATCCATCAAAATTGCTGGTTTTCACTCACGTGATCAACAGCCATGTTTTTCAACGAAAACAAAAGGAAGCGTTTGCATAATAATAGAGTTAAATTCCCAGAGGATTTGGTCGGGGCACCAACATGGCTGCCTTTTCTTTGTTTAGGGCACCAACATGGCGGTCATGACGTCATCTGAAAACTGAGAATTGGGGCTCCAGCTAACTTTTGAAACACTGAAATTATGAATTTCAATGCAAGAAGTGTTGATCTGTGAAGGAATGCGGCCCATCAGCTCACAGTGTTATCCATTTCCTAGATTTTGTGGGAAAAAAACACAGTGGAATCACATTCCATGCCCTACCCATGACTTTGCATTCAGCATGACCTTTTCCTCTTGCAGCTATTGGTCATGGACCAATCAGAGGCCTTGTGGTCATCAGGCTTAATCTGATTAGCAGTTATTTGACAGGACATGTTAAAGTGCTACAGTAATGACAATGGAAAAATCAGCTCTTGTTTTTTTTCACATTTTGAAAGTACTTGCGTTGGTTGCTCAATAGGTGGAATTTTTTGTAGTAATTTCAAGAGGAAAACTATTTATTTGAACTCCACTTTTTTAATTTAACGGTCCGCCATTACTTGGTGCAGTTTCGACTGATAAGCTTTCAGTGATCTGGATCAAGGAGAAAGTGACATCTTTTACTCACTAGCTTAAAAATGCAGTGTGTGAATGCAGCTTCATTAGTATTCAGAACACGAATTTAACAATCTGAAAGCCAAAAACCCTTGTTCTGCATATTAATTAAGCGGCATTCACACACTGCATTTTAAGCTAGTGAGAAAAATGACGTCACTTTCTCCTCGATCCAGATCACTGAAAGCTTATCAGTCGAAACCGCACCAAGTAATGGCGGACCGTTAAATTAAAAAAGTGGAGTTAAAATAGTATGTATTCCTCTTGAAATTACTACAAAAAATTCCGGCTATTGAGCAATCAAGGCAAATACTTTCGAAATGTGAAGAAAAACGAGAGCTGATTTTTTCATCTTAGTGGCATTTAAATTAACCCATTAACCCCACAGGCATCCTGGGACGTCCCCAGTCGACAAGTCTCACTCCCTGGAGTCAATGGGTTAAATTTAGATGCTATCACTTTTAGAATAATGAAATTTCAATTTATTTGAAAATGGAACGGTGGAAATGAACATGAACATGAACTGATGGATCAAGGTCAAATTAGAGAGATCAACACTTCTGCGCACGCAAACTCAGATACAATATGAATTGTTTTTAACAGAAGTAAAACCAATAACCTCCTGATAAAAAGCTCAGATATAATACTGAGATACAGAAGACTACTGGGCCTAGGACTGAAATCCCTAATGGTGGATTATTGCAGTTATATTTAGTGGGATATAGGTAGCATGGTGAATAAATGTGCAATACAGTGATGACAGTGAATAGTCATGAAGAGTTAGTTACAGGAGAAAGTGAGTGAAAATGTTTCAGTCTTCTCTTACATCTGATTTTAGGTTATGGGTACTGGCAAAGAGTCGCCGAAAAGGTTGGTCTAAAAGATGAATGTCGTGCTTTCACTAGCCAGCAGAGTCCAACACAGGCTTTTTTGACTCTATACTCAGAAAAGCAGGGAAGTACAGTGAGGACCTTAGTGGATGCCACTGAAGAGGCTGACCTCGCGCACTTTGCTAGTGAAATGAGGAAAAAGTTTGGAGCCCAAGATCATGAGGAGATTGAGGCCGGAGAGCATGAAAGCGCCGTGTAACACACAGATGTAGTGGCTGCAAGATGTGAATAACAAGTAAATTAACGAATAAATTAGGGCATTTCAATGTGAGAAACATCATTCCTACACGAATACATGTACGTTTCGCACTGGGAGGAGAAATTCTTTCTGGTATAGACCATATTCATAAATGGCGGCCAATAAATTACTCTTCTGTCTTAGGGCTATAGGCCACATTGGAAAATACCATACTTCTCTTTGTTTTGCCCTCAAATTTTGCATAGCTTTTGTTTTCTCTTATGCAAAATTTGGGGTGACAAATATGGTATTTTCTAAAGTGGCCTATCGAGACCAACTAGCCTCACTCTAACGCAGCATTTTTTTGTATTTTGTCCATGCAAACGAGGCTAGTTGGTCTTCTTAGCACAAGGACAAAGGAATAATTTATTGTCTGCCAGTAACCACCCGAATCAACTTACATGTATGTTACGTCATTGCGACCATGCATGTGTTGGTCAACGAAAACAAAAGATCTCTCATTGGCTCCTTTTGTTTGTCCACCAGCAATTGTACATTACAGCATTGTTATCTGTGTCACTAGCGATTAGTTGCAAACAATCCGTAATGGTATGTCTTTGACTTACATGTACACTGGTGTGAGATTTTGTACCAGTCGTGTAAACCAATATAGAACGATAAGAGAGAACCAGGTTGAACGGATCCACAACATCTTCACCGTTTTTCCATCCACATATAATGCTGAGACACATGTGTCGAAGGAGAGCACAGTACGTAGTTTGCAACCAATCCCTAGAGACGTGGATAACAATGCTGTAATGTACAGTTGGCTGGTGAACTAAAAAAGGAGCTACCATAATGAGAGGTCATTGGTTTTCGTCCACCAACATGGCAGCCATGAGCTGAGGTAACAGTAAAAATAGCTATGGTAATGTGAAGAAAAAAATGGCTGTCACATTGTTTGTTTGTTTTGATGTTGTTTTTGAAGTTAGGGGCCTGGTTGTTCAAACGCAGATTAATGCTAATCCCAGATTAAAAATTAACCAAGGAGTTTATTTCTTTACTCCCAAATGTTGTTCAACGCTGATGTTCAGCAAAACTTTACACAAGAAGAAGCCAATCTTGAAAAACAAAAATAAGCAAAAGAAACTTTCACCCAAATGTTGGAAAAATGAAACCAAAGTTTATGCTAATCCTCAATTAAGTTAATCGGCTTTCGAACAACTGGGCCATGGTCCATAAATGCTGATGTCCAACTTCGTCCATAGATAGATTTCTTGTAAAGTGCATTTGAAAATGCCCTATAGGGAAGATATCTGTTTACAAACATTGCTTTTGTTATTCAAATTTGCCAACCACAGGAACAAAAGACTTTTTGTTTTGACAGCCAATGGGGCTCTGGTTGGCACATTAATGACAATGGGTGACGTCAACGATATCTTCCCTATATAAGTTCGTTATCATTACTTTGTTGTCTTATTTAATGACATTTCCAATACATCCGTGGAAATTTAAGCAAAAATTTAAAAAAATTCAAAAAATTGTCACATAGCATTTTTTCCATAGCCTTCTTCAATTATTAATTCCCTGTGCCTTGTTTCAGCATGGATGAAAGATTCAATTATTATTGTTTTTTGTATATAGGAAGTTATGGCATAAAAATGTCTCTTGGAAACATATTTAAGAGTTTTATAAAATTGACGAGAGCGTTGGTTACTGTATCAATCATGTAAGCAACAATCGCGTGATCAGCGGTCTTGATCAGAGTTATTAATGTTAAGCAATCGTTATTTTAATCTGAATTGTCAACCACTTGTTGTGATTGATTCTATCAAGTTTCACCGGTAGGAAATATTTCAAGATATGTAATAAATTCTGGTATTTTGTACCTTTTGGTTACACACTTGTGATTTTTGGACTTGTTGAGCTGTTTACAACGATTGTCGAGGGGATTCCCGAGGGGATGAATGGTTGACATTGCATCCTACAAACTATATGACTTTCTATAGTCTGTCCTAGGCATTAAAGGTAATAGGTGCAGTTACACACACCATGGTAAATGCCACTTCCCATGGTAAATAAATTATGCTGGGGTACCTCACACTTGGGTTTTAGTATACCATGTTAACCAGCGGCCACAAGTCACGAAGATTACCTAGGTAAAAAGAAATGTCACGCAATTCATTGGCGGGAAATTTTATCACAACTTCATCAGCATCATAATTGGCTATTCTACCTCAGGAATCAAACACCCTTCCAACTTATCATTGGCGCTTCGTTTGATCGTTTAGACGTAATTACCTTGGGAAATGTCGGTCACACCCACTAAATGCAGTTGCCTGTGGCAAAAGGGCCATTTACCACGATTAAAGTTCCTCACCTAACTGCACCTATTAATAAGGAGCAATAAATTAATTACTGGTGACAACGTCAAGTTTTACCACAGGTCACCCAACCTGAAAAATTGAAAGGACTTGTATGGAGAAAACACCCAATTACGCATGCCTTTTGCATAAAGAAAATGCAGAACTGCCTACCTTTGAAGCTTTCTACATTTCTGGGGTTGCTTGTCTCCTTTATGTGTTTTTCCAACTTCCTGGGCCCGGTTGTTTGAAAGCCGATTGACTTAATCCAGGATTAGGGTCAACTTTTTGGTGGAAGTTTCTTTTGCTTATTTTTGTTTTTCAAGGTTGCCTTTTTTATGTAAAGTTTTGCCGAATTAATGTTGAACAACATTTGGGAGTAGAGAAATAAACTCCTTGGTTAATTTTAAATCTGGGATTAACTTTAATCGGCTTTTAAACAACCTGGACCGGGTTGCTCAAAGCATGGTTAGTGCTAATTAGCGTTAAATACCATGGAAACCTTAAGGTTTTGATACCTCTTAAGGAGGCTCGAAAGGGTTTCAACACTTAGACGACTCTCTGCTTAGATTGAATAACGCTACAACACTGTATCATGTAACAGCAATGTTATGGTACTATATGAAACACTGATTATTTCCAAACAAGATGTGATCATTATTGTGATGTAATAAGTTACCTTGGCAATGGGAAAGCCCAGCAAAATCACCCTATATTTTGGATTTAGTTGCTCATATCTAGCCTATGTGTAGCCGTACCCGCTCCCCGAAGGAAATAAGTGATTAGAAGGCCACAAAACTTTCGGCAAAGTTTGAAAAAATTCTATCTTGAGGATTCGGAACTACCTTAAAAAATCACAAATTTAGGTGGCTCTGAATCCACTAGACAATTTTTTAAAACTTTGCAGAAAGTTTCATCATGCCTTTCTAATTACTTTTCAGAAATAAGAAATGGAGGTCACCGAGTTCGTTTTTGAGATATAAGCAACTAAAGACAAAAGAAAGGGTGTTTTACAGGGCTTGCCCGTTGCCACGATGACATATTACGTCACAATAATGACTGTATCTTGTTCAGCAAAAATACGGGTTTCATTTGGTACCACAATATTGTCAAGACATGATACAACGTTTTGGTGCCGATCCTTCTAATAAGAGCGTCACTTAAATTGGAAGCGCTGAAACTGGTTCGAGCCAGCTCCTTAACCAGGCGCGTAGCGTGGTCATTTTTTCAAGTACGCACAAGTACATATGATCTGGAATTGTCAAGAACGTTCTCGGAACGTCGCTTCTTTGTCAAGAACGTTCTTGGACCGTCGCTCCTTTGCGACCTCGTCTTTTTGTTGCACGCTGGCCAAACAACACTGAATTGTTAGTGCAAAAAAAGTACAATGCAAAACTAAGTTAGAACATGGTATAGCTTGTGTTTTAGTTTTCAGAATTTCATCAAAGTGGTGCTTTCATCACGAAATCTTGGTTGCGTACAAGTAAAATGTTAAAAAATAGAAACAATTGCTAAAAAATTCAAAATTTTCTGGTCACTTAAAGTACGCACGTGCGTATATGCGTATGGGACGCTACGCGCCTGCTTAAGGTGATTCCTCAGTATTGCATTGCGCATCCCTACTGCGCACGATTTTTGCGTCATTAGCGCGCGCAAATTAGCGCGTGCACGTACACAGTGAAAGAAATTTCCCTCAAGCTAAGCTCGATAGCGAAATAAATGCTCATTTTCTTTTAAACGAGCATGGTGACCTATATTTTTTATTGCATAATAATAGTGTGCATATTGTCCCCCTTAATTTAAAAGAAAACTAAAAAAATTTATCGGAAGCAAAAAAAGATCTAGGCGAAAGCGTGCAGGAACCCGTTACTCTGTGATGCAAATTATGACCGCAAAAATAACGACTCTACGAACACTTTACGTCCACGTCGTTTCAAATAGTGTTATGTTTCCACAAATTTTATATAATATTGTTCTATATGCTCGACATTTTCTACCTGTTAAGTTTTTTTCCGAGTATTACTTTTATAAACTACCTATCGAGCTACCGCAAAACGTAACGTGGACCGATGAATAATGCGCCTAAATAGCACGAGTACAAGCATAAATTGGGTAAGATTGGCCCATCATATCTCTTAAGCGAGAATGGTGACCTATCATTTTTATTGTTTTTTTCGAAACAGTGCTTGGTAGAGAACATTCAGGGAAAGTTTTAAAAAAATTCATCGGGAACTTTAATTTCTGAGGAATCACCTTAACCAACGGTTGGTGCTAACCTTCGAGCAATCGGCCCCAGGGCGATAACCTGCGATCTGGCCCAATTGACTCCAGCTCTTGAATTGGTTACCTGAGAGATTGTCGACGCCAGATCTAGAAGATAAGCGTACGTGTTGAGGAGCAAGGAGCTGGAACTGAATGCACTGCATGCTGGACAAAGTAACATGGCGGCGGACCGATGGAGATGTTGTGAACTTCATTTATAGTTTTTAGCAAAATATTTCCATAATGGGAAAGGAAAAAGCAGGTCCTTTAACTCCCAAAGCCATAGCCAACAGGATTAAGGCCAAAGGATTGCAGAAACTGCGATGGTATTGTCAAATGTGCCAAAAACAATGCCGAGACGAGGTAAACGCTTATGCTTAATTATCATATGAGAAATTAATTTGATTTTGAGGTATATACATTATCCTTAGTATGCCGTCTTTGTCTGCTTTCATTTGCCATTTATCATTAGTTGAGGCTTCCCACTTATAATAATTATTGTGGGATTGTTGAGAAAGAAACAATTTCAACAAATATCTATAGGAGCTTTATGACACAATGTTATGTACCTGTTATTACGGGTTAGTTCATTTCACAATTTTCTCTTTCTCTTTCTCTCCTCTTTTATATGTAGAATGGTTTTAAGTGTCATACTATGTCTGAATCACACCAGCGTCAGCTGTTGCTGTTAGCTGAAGATGTGGATAAATACATGGATAGTTTTTCAAGGTAGATTTGTGCATTGTATTTACAATCATATTTGTTTAATTTTAGTTTCATAAATGACTGAGATGGAAATTATTAGGTGCGGTTTCACTCACCATGGTAAATGCCATTTCCCTTGGTAAATTATCCCGCGGTGCCTCACACTTGGGTTTTAGTATACCGTGTTAACTAGGGGTCACACGTTACGAAGATTACCGAGGTAAAACGAAATCTCATGCAATTCATTGGCGGGAAATTAAATCACAACTTCATCAGCATCGCGATTGGCTCTTGTACCTCGGGCATCAAAACACCCTTCCAACTTCCCACGTTAAAATATCATGGGCGCTTCCACTGATCTTTTTGACGTATCCATGGAAATTTAACATGGGAAGTTTACCTTGAGAAATGTCGGTCACACTACTAAATACAGTTTCTCGTGGTAAAAAGGCAATTTACCACGGTAAAAGTGCCCAGTGTAACCGCACGTATTGGTAACCCTCAGGCTGGTAGATGAAATGAAGAGATGAACTCGCCAGAATACATAAATGAAGATTATAGTGCTGAAGTCTGTCGTTCTTTAAAATGATCAGAGAAAACACTTCATTTATGAATAATAATTATTAGAACAACCAAGCCTTGCTGTGTTTTTTACAGAGAATTTCAAGATGAATTTCTAAAGCTATTAAAGAGGCAGTTTGGTGAGTAAAAATTGATTGTGAACTTCAACAATTTTGAATCTTCAGAGACAAAGAAATCTAATAATCATTCTCCTCATAAAGTTGTGATCCTACGTGTAAACTAGCCTGCGTAGCATGGCGGTTTTTTGTCGAGCCGGGCGCACAAGCAGCGAAGCCGCGAGAAAAATAAAAACCGCCTGCCCGGATTCGAGGGGTTTTTGACTGCCGCCCCCTTCACATCATTTTGACACCCGCGGTGACAACTTGTCTGGCTTCAATTTCCCCAGCCAATCATAGGCTTGATAGTAATATGAAACTTCGCGAGAAAAGTGTGGCACGTTTGGCAAGAAATCAAAACAAATCCTCATGCTCTTTCGTCTTTTTCGATGGCTACGAAGGGCGATACGCCGAAAAAGCCTGCCAATATTCTACGGGCTATTTCAAGCGTCAATGATAATTGTAGATTGTGTTGTTGTCCGCTAAAGATTAAATACGGAGAATTAAAAAAAAATTCGTATATTTCAACGCAAAACCTTTTCAAGGTCTCGAAGCGCGAAGGATGCATACAAGGTCTGACTTTGGCAGAACTCTCTTCACATATTGGTCTGGAAATTGAAAAATCCAACAACTATTTCATCGCCAGATAGAAGTCCTCAAGCCAGAAAAGGGAAAAAAGCAACTGGACAAAAATCATCAGCGAAAAAATCCTTAAGTTTTAAAGATGTTTCGAGCTCTGTGGTTAACACTGACAGCGATCACAACGAACTCTCTACTTTAAATACAGTGGATGACTCACCTCAGGAAGCTGGCGAACTTTTTCTCTCATATCTATACGTGGAAGACTTACTTGAAAGTTCAAGCACCGAAGCTAAAGTGGTAATTGTTAACCCGGGTGGTCGCGTTGAAACGTTCAGCTCGTTTCATGATAAGACGAAATCGATAATAGTAAATCTGTGCAGAAAAAAATGGAAAACGGTTGCGAATTTGACATTCTGTGTGTGATTCGTCGACCACAATCGCCGACACGGCTCGATGTAGAGCACTGTCTTCTTTTAAAGCGGCAAGGAATGCCTTTTCTAACACCGTCTCAGCGGAACGATAGAGAAATTGAGGTGGACTCTCTCGAACCGCATTCAGTGCTTCCGTCGTAAGTTCCATTGCCGTGCAGTTCAGCGACAACATTTCGGAAATCTGGTCGTCTATAATACTTTTCAACGGGGCAATGACAATCACACACGTTTTCGATGAAGAGATTTCGTCTTTGGCAAGAGCGAGGGCAGTATAGATCATGCTCTTGCCAAAACCTGATGGCAAAATTGCCATGACGTCTCTCCCATGAAGAAGATTGTTAATGGCCGTTTCCTGCTCTGGCTTCAACACAACTGCACTATTTCCCGACGAATATTCAAGAGCGACAACGCTCTAGTTAATGCTTCTGCCATATTTTGATTTTGTTTTGACGAGAAGATTTGTTCAGTCTCTCGAAACTCTCCCAAGGGAAATTACCAAAATATTTGATTGACGGGTGAGCATTCTGAACCAATCGGAACGATCCGTACGCTGGCATACGGACCGACTCAAAAAAGCCCCCCGTCTGTGCAGGCGGTTTTTCAGTTGCTCCTGCCCCAATCTCCTCGCGGTTTTTCTGCCCTCGCCCGCCTTTATTACTTAACAACCAAAACCGCCATGCTACGCAGGCTACGTGTAAACTGGATGTCAGGTCATGAGTGTGTTTTAAAATTTAAATGTTTAGGGACTCGCAGAGTGCGTGCAAATCAGGTTTATCAAGACTACATCAGTGACCGGCACCATACACATATGAATGCAACACAGGTCAGTTCAGATCTTCTTATAGTCTGTAACAAAAGAGATTTTCTGCCTCTGTTGGCAAAGAATCTTGTTGTTACATTTGAAAATAGGCTCAGATTTGAGGAACACATTAGCGACAGAAGAACTAGAAGAAGAGGAAACTTTATTTCTACTCTATTCCTACCTTTTGTGATGTTTCCTGATAATATCAATTCACGCTGAACAAGATAAAGGATTTTAATGAATACTCGAAAACATTGATCACATGGCTGCTAAGATGGTGTAGAAGAACAACTCCCAAAGTTCATAGCAAGATACAATAACTATAACATCCGGTCGTTAGACTTCCGGTTAATAATACATGTATAAACATTACACCTTTGTGTTAATTACAAATAATTATTGGACAGGTACTAACTGAAAAACAGAAAGAGTACAACTATATAACTGATATAAGCAACTTCCAAATAGTGTTATTTTCATATCAGGAACTTTGCTGCCATTGAAAAATATCTTCAGAGGATTGCCATTTTCTCTTTTAATTATTATCTTCTACTGTCTAGACTTGATTAGGACAACTTATTAATATACAGTAAGCTCTTTAGTATCCTTCAAAAGCGCTAATTAAATTTGGGTCAAAATACTGCTGCTCATATTTTGTCTTATCTTTTTGAATGAATATTGCTTGTCTTAGTAGGTTTAATCTTCCATCTTCACTTATTGTGATTTTAAAACAATCTCGTATTGTAATTGTATTTTTTAAGTACTGTAAAAGTACCTTGACCTAACAGGGGGTGTGTTTTATGAGAGCCTGCTTATTAACCCATTCACACCTCAAATGCACCAGGATCCTTCCCCCCCCCTCCCCCATTGATGAGTAAAATCGTCTGCCCTTAGACAGAATGAAATCTATAAGTGTCACTCTCAGGGGTCAAAGGGTCAATGGGTTAATGTCATTATCATTATCATTAATTTTTAATAAAGCTGGCCAGTGCAGCTGCAATGTTTGCAAAAGTCATGGAGCTGATTGTCTTACCACTATGTATTTATTGTTTTTTTTTTTTTTCTTTAACCCTTTGACTTCTGAACCCCACCCCCATCTGTAGTGGGACAATTCGTGACTGTATACATGTAGCATTGCATGCCCGTAACCAGTTAGAACCAGTCTAGAGAGAGCACATGTAATCGAAAGGACTCGAGGAATAAAGTTGTGTTTGTCTGTTTACTCTCGTCTTATGCAACGACTCAGCCTACTACAAAGTGGTGGAGAACCCGGACTGGCGATAATTTAACATGCCTGCTACTATCGAAGAATTACAAGGAGTCGTTGCTGGCCTCAGCGAAGTGGTAAAGGGATTAGTCGGCGCGATCCAACTTCAAGCTCAAACTTCAGCGACACACGCTAGCGCGGCCGATCCTACGCCCGCTCCTCCCAACCAAAATTTCACCACGTTACGACTACCGACGCTCCAATTACCCACCTTCCGCCAAGATACTAAAGTTCAAGATGACATTGCCGAATTTCTTGACCGATTTCAAGAACAGACATCGCACCTTCCAGCCACCATTCGATTGTCCCTTCTAGAACAACAATGCATTGGTGAATGGCCACGTTCTGTGTTGTCATTTTGTCGCAGTACAGAAGGCTTCTCCGACAAATCACCAGACGAGCAATTGGCGTCTTTCATTTCACGTTTGCGAGACGAGTTTCAGGAACCCACCGACTCAAAATGTCGACGTTTGGCAGCCGAATTAAGCGCTATGAAACAGGATCCATCGGAATCTGTCGATGAATTTGCATTCAAGTATAAGAATACTCTTCACCAACTCGATAAACTAGGCGAAAGCCTCACTAAATCTTGCCCAACCTATGTTACTTCGCAGTTTATTTCCAAGTTACAACCGCATATTGCCCAACATCTGGTTCTTCAAGCACACCATGTGACACAACTCGATAAAGCCATTGAATTTGCTCGACGCATTGAACATTCGTTCATCACTGCTACAGACAAAGGATCTGCTTCGCCCTTACCCCAGGATTCCCCGTTGCTCCCTACTGCATCCAATGAAGGTCCACAGCGAACTGCCTTACTTAGCTCTTCTGGTCAATTTCGTGGCGACGTTCGGCCTTTTCAGCAACAACGCTCATGTTGGATTTGCGGCCAAACCCAGCACACAGCTCGTGATTGTACGCAGCGGCCGCCAGCACAAAGAAAGAAAATTCCAGAAGTATGTCGAAATTTTAACAGGCTTCTCTCTGCTAATTGCGAGCAAGCAAATAACAAGTGCTCAGCTGGGAGACTTCATAAATGTTCTCAGTGTCACAAATGGGGTTGCAAAGCTCTCCGTCACAAGAAATCCCCAATGCAATCTCTGGTCGCAGACCTCCCACCCTTAAACAAGCCAGCTGATGGTGAGACATCGACCACATCTCAAGAACCTGTTGTGTTTGGTTTGCCAGCCGTCACAAACCCTGCGGGTAAACTCCACGAACGCCATATCCTTTGGACACCTGTCACCTCTGCTGGAGAGAAACTTCCTCTACCTCTTGACAGTTGTTGTTCTGTGTCACTTGTCAGTCGATCCCATGCTGACCTCGTCGCTTCTAAGTATCCGCAGTTAAAGTTTCAGTCGCTTGAAAAGCCTGTCGCAGTCTCTGTTGCCGACGCAAAGTCTCAGTTAAAGGCTGTAGGAACCATGGAGATTCCCATACAATGGAGCAATGGCAAGGAAACCACATTTCAGATGCTCGTAGTTCCTGGTCTTTCCTGGCCCATTCTATTTGGCGAAAACCTCTTACATTCTACACAAGCTCTGGTGGACCATGCAACACCCAGTATCCATTTTCGACATCCCAGCATGTCTTTCAAACTCGCCTGTTCCCTTCAGAATCCACTTACAGACAATAAGGATCATGGCGTCAACACCCATGCAGGTGTAACCTGCTTACTAACTGGGCCTCCATGCCCTGGTCTTCCTCCAGGCAATTCCAAACTGAATCGCGGACTTAACTTTGTCTCTGTTTGCCTTACCATTGGTACTTCACTGATGGCGCTCTCACACTCAGACCTATGGATCGATGGTCACGAAATCCAACCTGGAGTTAAAGTACTGAGTGGCCCTTTTCACATGACCGCTGCAACAGATCAAACCATTCCTTCCAAGTCGTGTCATGTATCTGCCTGTACCCTTCCATCGCCTCCATTGGAAACCATTCCTACAGAGTACATCTCTGATCTTCAGCCCTCTTATACTACAACACTTGCTGTTGAGTGCAAACGCAAACAAACAGACATTCCACTCAACATCATTCTTGGAAATCTTCGCCCAATATGTCAAGAAAACACTCAGGCTTACGCAGATGCAGCTGAGAATACTGCAACGGTTCTCGCAGACAGTTGGATGTGTTGGGCCAATGGACAATCAAAATTGTCACTTTCGCCTTCCCCTACTGCACAGATTACAACTCACATTTCATCAACGCAAACATGGAAGATCTCTGAACAGCAGAAAGAATTAACAACAGCAGGACTTGATTCCTCCATCCTGTCACCGTTTAGTGAGAACATATCTGAGTTCCATGAACATGAATTTGTGCCTCCTACAAGTTCATCACCAGACCCCAGCTCAGCAGAGTATCATCAATCTCTAATTAAAGCATTGGCACTTGACTCACCAAAATATGCCCATGTTGACCAAGACACCCTAGAAGACTTTAAGCATCTTCTTCGCAAGTATCCTACCGCATTTCTACTCCCTGGTTCTTCTTTGGGTGAAATACAAGGCTTTCAACATCACATTGATACAGAAGATGCCCTACCTGTGTACAAACATCCATACCGTAAAAGCCCAGAAGAACTTCTTGCTATTAAGAATGAATTACAACGCATGCTCAAGATGAAGATAATTCAACCAAGTAAATCTGAATGGGGAGCACCTTGTATCCTAGTCCGTAAACCACTGGAAAATGGTATGCAACAACCGCCACGATTTGTTGTGGACTACAGAGGCCTTAACAGTGTGACTCGTGGTGATGGTTATCCTATTCCTTCAATTGCAAGTGTTCTTGATTCAATTTCCCAGGGAAAAGTGTTTGGTCATTGTGATCTTGCTAGTGGATATTGGCAAATTCCTCTCCGCCCACAAGATCGCCACAAAAGTGCCTTTTGTACTCACGTCGGACTCTATGAATTCTTGCGACTACCATTCGGATTAAAGACTGCTCCTAACACTTTTCAAAGAATTCTTAACACAGTTTTCGCAGATTATTTGCATCAGTGGCTGACCGTATATGTCGATGACATCATCATGTGGTCACAGACACACCGTGATGCTCTTCATTGTTATGAACTGCTGTTTGCAAGAGCTGTTAAAGTTGGTGTCCAGTTCAAGCCCACAAAATGCACCTTCTTTGCAAAACAAATTCAAGTCTTGGGACACACCATAACTGAACATGGGAGACGACCCAACTCGAAAGGAATTGAAGCTATTACCAGCATGGAACCTCCTACTAGTACCACCAGCCTTAAGAGGTTTTTGGGTCTCTGCAACTTCTTTCGAGACTACATTCCAAACATGCCCTCCCGCACCCAACACCTTCGTCAGCTCTTAAAGAAGGATACCCCCTTTGCCTGGTCACCAAATCATACCATGGAATTTGAGGACTTGAAACAGGCAGTTACTGGCCCTGACGTGCTGTTGCATCATCCCGACTGGAATTCTGAATTTGAACTTCATGTTGATGCCAGTAAACTAGGTTGCGGTGCTATGCTAGCACAATGGAAAGATCACCAGCTACGGCCTGTCAGATTCGCATCAAGAGCCTTTACTCCTGCAGAATCCCGATGGCACACATTACAACAAGAACTGTTTGCGGTAAAGTGGGGTCTCGAACATTTTCGTCCTTACATCCTCGGCCGACGTATCAAAGTCATCACAGACCATGCAAATCTGAAATGGCTAACCTCCTTGGCACCACAACAAGCTAAACTGGCACGTTGGTGTATGTCCATGGCAGAATTTGACTTCTACATTGAGCACCGTCCTGGAATTACAAACACTGTACCAGACACTTTAAGTCGTCAACCCATAGCTGACTTGCCTTTGGCCGAGGAGCCTTATGCTCCAGAAGATAGTGTTACCTCCTTTATCTTACTTGTAATGTCTATGGACATTCCACATCACACTCCCTCCTTGGTGTCTGAGACACTTAATGGAACTGTTGCTTACGTACGCCATGTTTGCCTTCTGACACCCATTACTGATCCGCCTGCTGCACTCAAGCGTGTTGAACCTGACACTTCAAAAGAAGCGCCAATCAAACCCAGTTCTGACGAATATTTGCCTGTCTTAGCTGGCCTTAACCTCCGTCGTTCCCAGTTCGCAGAGCAACAACAGCTGGATTACTGGTGCCGCCTTGTGTTCAAGTTCCTTTCCTCGGGAGGTGACAAATCACATTTCCCAGCCGTGCCACAGAAACACTTACAGTGGGCCCGACATTTTTCGAAACGTGCAGCTGTCATTGATGGTATCCTTATGTATCGTGATGAACTGATGGACAACCCAAATCACTATCGTTTTGTAGTGCCCGATGATATCCAGTTACGCAGACATCTGTTACGAGCTTATCATGACTCCCCTATCGCTATGCACAGGGGGCGAGAAGCCACATATCAAGCCTTGGCAAATGATTTTTACTGGCGAAACATGTCAAAACATGTCAGAAACTGGATACGCAGATGCCCCGACTGCATTCGCTTTAAAACTATTGATCAACATCATGGTCCCATGCAGGTCCGCCTTTATGAACATCCATTCCACACCTTAGGCATTGACTATGTTGGTGAACTTCCAGTCTCACCTAATGGCAACAAGTGGATCTTGACAGCAGTGTGCCCTTACTCAAACTTTCTGCGAGCTATACCTGTCCCTGACAAACGAGCCACCACAGCTGCTCGCGCCTTGTATGATCATGTGTTCTTGGAATTTGGATTCCCCGCTATACTTCAAAGTGATCAAGGTGGTGAGTGGACCAATGCAATACTTCAGGAACTCACCAAGTTGCTATCTATAGAACATGTCTTTACCACAAGCTACCGCCCTCGTCTTAATGGTTCCACAGAACGAGTACACCGTTGGCTTAATTCTGCATTAGGCATTTATTGTGAAAAGAATCAGCAGTTGTGGGAAGAATTCTTGCAACCTGCAACTTACGCCCACAACACCTCTCCAATACCTGGAACTGATCATGTGACTCCATTCTTTCTGGTGTTTGGAAGACACGCTCCCTCTCCAGAAGTACTCGGTTTTGAAATGCCTCCTGCACCTCTCTCTCAAGCTTCATTTGCAAAAGAGCTAATCAAACGATCGACTGAAGCGAGGAAAACCTTTGACAGAATCAAAGCTGATCTTAAAAGAACCCAGCGAGAGTATTATGACATGCACTCTAGAGACCTCCATGTGCCGGATGGAAAAAGAGTTTTTGTTAGACTTCCTCCTCCAAGCTCAACTGTAAAAGGAGCTGCTACACGCTTTATTAGAAGATATGATGGTCCTTTTCTGGTTGTTGGACATGTTCATGGTCGTGAAGATTTGTTACGGTTACGACACATAGCAACTGGGAAAGAACTCAGAGCGGTTAACATTGAAAAAATTGTTGTAGTTCCTGATGGTGATCCTCTTGCAGACATTCGCTCCGACACGGAACCAGAGAAACCCTTGCAGACCGCTACACCCTCACTTCAAGAACGTACTGTGGTCCCGTCTCCACGTATTACACTAAGTTCGGATTTAGCTAAGGTTGCCCTTGCATTTGGTCAATATCTTGATAGCTTGTCAAAACCTCAGTGTTATGCCTCTGAAGCCTCTAAAGCAGTTTACCGTAACTTACCTGAAGCCAAAGACATTCTTAACCGTCACGGTAAACTCAAAGGACTTGTTACAAAATGCCCTTACTTATCGTTGAAGGGTGGACCACATGGAGGCACTTACCTCCTTGTCTTAGATGTTAAGCTTTTCCATGAACTTAATAAGTAACGCCTCAAGAAGGGGTGGACTCGTGAGCAAATTTTTGTTTTGTTTGTTCGTTCAGTTTATTTCAAACCCAAGAAGGGGTGGACTGTAGTGGGACAATTCGTGACTGTATACATGTAGCATTGCATGCCCGTAACCAGTTAGAACCAGTCTAGAGAGAGCACATGTAATCGAAAGGACTCGAGGAATAAAGTTGTGTTTGTCTGTTTACTCTCGTCTTATGCAACGACTCAGCCTACTACACATCCCCTTCAACGAGTAAAATTGTCTGGTGTAAGACAGAGTAAATTTTCTCATCGATTTCTTTTCATTCATTTTACCCGTCGAAGACTGCAGTTCGGGCAGTCGAAAGCTCATAGTTTTTAATCATTTTAGCCAGAGATCGTTTTTTAAATTTTAACTATGTTTCATCCTGGCTGCAGCCCTTCAATATTTTCAAGAGTAAACTCTATTAAGTCTCATTCCAAGGGCACAATGGGTTAGGTTATCATATGTGTAATTTATGTTTATATATACTCTATTAATTTATTCTTTGAACAGTGGGAAACTTTGACAGATTTTGTGAAATGGCTTGGAAAAGAAGGTGAGGAATAAAATAATAACGAACTCATATACTGTAACTAAATACTTAGGTGCAATTTAAATGTTTTTTTACACTGTACACAGGGGCCCTGCATCTCTGTGAATTCAAACACAAGTCTTGACATGATCATTGCAGTTACGTCAGAACTACTTAATACATGTAGCAGCAGTAAGATGAAAGCGTAAACATTTTCAGGTCTCAGAGCAGCAATCCTGATCAAATTAAGTTGGGACACCATTTGCAGCACTCATAGTCTGACTTTTAGGTGCAGTCCTTCCTCCCCAATGTTGAATTCACCAGTTTAGAGGAGCCATTGCGCAAAACCAACATTGGGAGAGCAGAGTATATCACTTGTGTCCCAACTAATGTGACAAGGATTTGAACCCATGACCTCTGTGTTACATGTGCACTGGGAGCTGATCACTTTGTGAGTTCATTACAAACCCCTTTGAAGATGGATATTAAACAGTTATTCCACACTCCTTGGATATGAGATGATAGAGGTAGCCAAGTTGGCTATAATTATAATCATCTCTGATCTCATATCCAACAAACGCTAGTGGAATTGACGAGTAAAATAATTGTCTGGCGTTAGACAGAGTAAAATCTCTGCACTCTCACTCTGAGGAGTGAATGGGTTAATACAACTTACAAACTTATTATTGTTGTCATTCTCATGCAGCCTCGTGTTGTTCTCTATACAATTCAGCAAGCTTTTTTCACAAAGAACTGAACAGATATGATTATCCCTGAGTTTATTGATTTAAAAGTAAAATGTCTTCATGAGAGAGTTGACTACTTTTTTGCTTATACAGTATGTACTGCATTAACTATTGCATGTTGTTTCATGTAAAAGGACACTGTAAAGTTGATCAGACCGAGAAAGGATGGTTTATACAGTACATTGATAGAGACCCAGAGACTATTGAACGACAAAAGGTACATATAATTGTTTGTTAAAACAGACTACATGCGCTGTTTTATCTTTTTCAATGGGGTTGTGAACGCAAAATTGAAGATTTTTATCTTAAAGTACAGGGTAGGAAGTTATGTTTCTATCACATTTTAAATATATGTATGAAAAGTAATTATTAGTATTGATTAAGTTCTCTACCGTGTGCTTTGAATTAAAGGCAGCAGAAGCAAAGGAGAAAATGGAGTTGGATGATGACGAAAGACAAGGTAGAGATTTAAAAAAAACTTAAAAACCTTGCTTCAAGTGATTGAGATGACATAATGTGATTTTCTTCCTCGCATGGCATTCACCAAGTCTCCCAAGAGACACATTTTTGTTTATTGAAATCAGCTAGTAGTGATAGGGTTAATGCAAATGTTGAATGACATTCTATTTATTTTTCATTTGTTAGCTGGGCCTACATGTTCTGGCATCATGTAGAATTAACCTTCTCTTGAATTTCCACAACAGAGCAAGGTTTTTTCTCATGAAAAAGAAAGACTATTTTATTTTAGTCTTGGTGAAAGTGATGAAAACAACATCACACCCCCAAGAACACCAGAGTTTATTACGATATGAACAACGACAATTTGAATGACCGTGCAATGCTTGTATCATGCTGAGCTGAATGATCGAGATGATACAGGGAGCAGCCCTGTACCATCACAACCAAGACCATGGTAACATTGATAATCCAAAGAGCTGGCTAAAGCTGAACAAAGCAAAAATGATCCTCCAAAAAAGACCTCCCGAAACGAGGTCTGAAGAGGAAATTCACTGATCAAAAGACTGTGGAGGCTAAAATATGTAGCCAAGACCGAAGTCTCACTGTGAATGTGTTTTTTTTTTATTCTTTCAAAACAGCCAAGCTGCTGGAAAGACAGATTGAAAGAGAACGAGCAAGAAGAGTTGATGAGGTATTATTGCAATGTAATTAGGTTGCCAAGGCTGTGCTCTGACGGCGCCCGGCCGCACTAACATTTTTATCCGGGCACCTGGCCGGGCACTCTGGCTTATTGTATTTCTAGCAGATAAGGCGGCTAAAAATTTTAATATGCTGGTGGTTACAGTTTACGAAACCTCTCAGAAAATGTTTTTTCTTCGTACGAAACAAGCGGTTCGAAGGCCGTTACACATGATTTCACACGTAACATAATCTGTGACTTTGCACGTGATAGCCGGCGGTCACATGAATTTCGATTCTTTCTCAAAAAATAGCATTAAATTTGGAACGTGGAGTTTGCCATATCTTGGTTATAGTTTTAAAAAAAGAGTTGTTACATTGTACTTCTGCTCTGACAGAGGTAAAGCGTGGCTGGTAAAGCGGTACAATTTACTTTTGTAAATTTCAAAGTTACAAAGTTATTTAGCCAAGCATGAGTGCTCTACTACCGTAATTGCGGAGACTACAAATCAAATGTTGGTTTTTGAGGAGAGGGGAAAGCCAGAGTACCCAGGGAAAAACCTTGTGGAGCAGAGTATATAACCAACAAACTCAACCCACATATGGCGTCGAATCTGGGAATCAATCCCGGGCCACATTGGTGGATGGCGAGTGCTCTCACAACTGCGCCACCCTGCTCCCCCAATTTCAGGACATCATTATCATTATTACAGGACATTAATTTATTGGTTGCATTCACTAATCCCTGGCATTCTTTTGTTATTGTTTATTACAAAGCCAGAGGCTCTCTTCACAGAGCTGAAACGGGAAAATGAGGAAGAAAAAGGTAGGTGTTGCATCTTTGTTAAAACTAGCTAACAGGCATTTCAATAAAACTTGAGATTAGTAGGAACCAACTTTATCAACAAGGAGCCCCTTTCCCTAGGGGTGTCGGTAGGCATGCCGTTTTTTAACCCATTCAGACCTCAAATGCCCCAGGATGTCCCCCATTGACAAGTAAAATTGTCTGGCGTTAGACAGAGTAAAATCTATTAAGTCTCACTCTCAGGGGCCGATCAATGGGTTAAAAGAATGCCGTTCAATGTATACCACATGTCAAAGGCCATATTTAATATTATTAAAATCTGTACTACGGATATCAGATTTCCAGCATTTTCATTGGCTCGCCGGACACAGCTACAGTATCAGCTGATATACCTGCTGTATCAAATAATTTATGGTCAAGGAATGCGTCAGCAATAAAGCGAGCTGAGAACATTTTTGCAGCTCTCAGAAAAAAATGGCTGACAAAAGCCGTTTTGGACCGGAATAAAATCAACATGAAAGAGTTGTTGATCCTGGAGATTTTAATAAAGCAATTATTCGACAAGGGTGCGCTGGATATGAAGTGACAGATAATGAATAAGGCACGTAGGGTAGTTTAGTTAAAAACTCCAGGATCAACAACTCTTCCACTGGAGCCTCGATTTTTGCCTCGCACAATTCCGGTCCAAAATGGCTTTTGTCTGCCATTTTTCTCAGAGCTGCAAAAATATTTTCAGCTTGCTTTATTGCCGACACATTTCTTGACCATATTATTCTGTAGTTCAGTTTTTAATAAAAAATGATTATAACCAACTCGGCATTCACCTCGTTGGTTATCCATCACTTCATATCCAGCAGGCCCTCGTAGGATAATAATTGTTAAGACGACGTTGTGTTGTCATTGTCAAAATGAATGTTAATCATAGATTTGAAAAAATCTGTTATTAATTAATTTAAACTTCAATTTTGGGAAAAAGTGGCCGACTTGTCTGTGTGCAGTAGTCTATGCTCTGCGTGAGCTGTCAGTACTTACTGAAACTTTATTATAGCACTGGTAAAATCTGAGACTGATCATCATTCATGACAGGAGCATTTGAACCCACAAATGACCTGAGCTCCCAACATCTCAGTTGGTTAGAGTGTCACACTGACATCGTGAGGTCACGGGTTCAAATCTCATTGAAGTCCTGAATTTTTCAGGCTTCTCTATGCAACTGCTAAAATTGCATTCATAACTGCGAGGATCATAGCTTCACTTGATTTCATATCCGCAGTTCAATATATGATTCACTTCATATAGCATTTTGTTTGTTGTTAAAATCTAGTTACCTTTGCAATGCCTGCTAGTAGAAAGAAAGATCCTGTATCAGGACCTAGTGGGTAAGTTCATTTTTTTTTAAGTCATCGAAGTGTATGTTCTTTCTTTGCTGCTTATTATAGTTCATGCACATTGACTTGGTATAGTTTGGTATACTTGAGGCCAACTAGGGGAGGGTGGGATAGAAAGTTCTCCACTGGCCTGATTCAGTAATCTGGGGGTGGGGGTGGGCAGAAACTATTCAGATTATCACTTTTAGAAGGCTAGCACAGCAAGCAGAGATTTGGACTGGTAAATGCCTGTATTGTAGGAGGGTTTTCCCCTCCCCTCCCTGTTACATATTTTACCTGGTCATCCCTCTGTTTGCCCCATTTCATGGCTCACCCCAGCAATCAACTTTATCATATAAGATGGGTGCTTGTATGTGATAGGGTACATTAATTTCAAGGAAACCAACAAAATGTACTTGCCCAAAAGCACCAGTTAGTAATCATGTACCAAAACTTGTAGACAAAATGCTTGCAAACACTTGAATGCGAAATGTAAGGTACATGTAGCATGAATCTTGTGTGAATACGCATTCTGGGTGGTGGCTCTCTATAGGAACCATCAACACAAAGTGGTTTGCTCTTCAGAGGGGCAATGTGCATTTGACCTGCAATTAAATTTTTTTATCTTTATTTTATTGCCAGTAAAAATTATGTTACAAAGATGAAAAAATTCCCCTAATTTAAATTTCAGAATTGGTCAATCCAGAACTGTGGGCCTACAAAATCCATTGGCAGCTGCAACCTTAACCCAAAAAGACAGGAAAACAGAAAATGAAAAGGCAAAGAATGGGTATGTTAAAGTGATACAAATATTATCTTATCTTGCAAGCATTTGTTGTTCTTATTTGGTAATAGTATACTAAGTTTTTTTTACATTTAGGTCTTTTGATTCATTTTGTTTCTAGTCTTAAACGGAAGTCTGCTTTGGAAGAAATTATGGAAGTGAGTCTAATGCATTATGATTGTTATGAAAATAAATTTTCAACTTCCGTACAGTTATGTTAATGCTTAGGTGCGCAATAAAAGACAATACACACAACTTGGGCGTAAACGAGGGGGCAGGGAATGTACTGGCAAGGCGCGGATAATACCCACCGCCGGTATGGACCACCGGATGAGGGGCCTCGGCAACTAGCCGAGGGGGTGCCTCATGCCTGTATTGCAAGGCGGGCATAGTTGCTGGCATAATGTCCTGGGGCCAAGTTAACCCAGTCCAGCAGAGTAACAATATGCCCCCTCCCTAACGGGGCTTCAGCACAGGGCTGAAGGGGTGCCGCAGGCAGCAATTCCCCGCCCATAGTTTATTGAAGAGAACTATTAACTAGGTTACAGTATGTTCGTGAGCGAGATAACCAAAAACCAGAAAGCAAAAAACGGGGAGGGAGGGAGGGATTAAAATGCTGAGAGAAAAACTGAACGAGTTGAACTTTGGAAAATTTCAAGCCGAGAGGGCTCATATGGCGGGAAGAATGAGAGAGCCAAATAAGGTAGTCACGTGATGGGAAGTCACTCTTTCCTTCCAGGATCTCCCCGGTATTTGCTTACCAGCATTAACATCTATTTTATTCTAAAATATCATTTAAAGGTCTTGCTGTTTTGAACTTGATTATTATTTTAAGGTGATTCCCTGGTTTTGCATTGCACAAACCTCCTGCACATTCGTTCTGGCGTCATTGGTGCGAGCAGTAGCGCAGGCACATTGATAAATGGCGGATTTGCATTGACGCCAAGCTTAATCCATCAAGGCCTTGCTATTTTTTCCTGAACGAATATAGTGACCTCATTTGTTATTTCATATATTTGCTGAGAACGGTGTCGTCATGGAGTAGTGAAAAAATGAGGAAAAACTACTATTCCTCCCCCTCCCCTTCAAAAAGAAAATTACCGTTACATACTTACAGAACTTACAATACCTACTAATCCCCCCTAGAAAGGAAATTACCCTTACATTAAATGATTCCAAAGACCTGCCCGATTGTGCCTTGAAGTCCCTTTTTTATTACCATAACGCCCTATGTAAAGTTTTTTTTTCATGTTTTTCAAATGCACCATAGATTTAAAGCCATTAATGTTTGGAATTACTTGAATTTAACAAAAATCATATCTGCAGTATAATATATGATTCATTTCATATATCGTTTCATTCGTGGGAACATTTAAACCCACAAACGTCCAGCTCCCAACATCAGTGGCTTCATAGCTCAGTTGGTTAGAGCATTGCACCAGCATCACAAGGTCACGGGTTCAAACCCTGGTGAAGTCCTGAAATTTTCAGGCTTCTCTACTCAATTGCTATTTTTTTTACCTTGTAATTAGTATGGTAGAGTTTTCTTTATCTACTTTTGATTGGAGTAAAAAGTAAAAAATAAAGTGCTCAAATTCTCGTTTATAACTGCAAGGATCATAGCTTCACTTAGTTTATTCTTGTTGTATAACTTATTAATTTTAGACAGAGGAACAGAAAAAGATGAAAAGTAGTCACAAAGAAAATTGGATAGTGAAGGTATGGTAACGTGGGTTGACGGAATCTGTTTTGCTAGTAACACTTTAACACATCCAGTAACTGGAAAGAAGATATGAAATTATTAAACTAGTAGTGCTACATGTACGTAAATGGGCTGCATGCATGTCTAGTGAAAAGAGATTCATCTCACAAGTTGTTTCAAACTAGAATAGTAATAATAATTACAGTACTTATTAGATAATAACTACATACTGTAGGAAAGCACATTTTTTTCCTGTTACATTGTATGAGAAGTCAATCAATGAGATTGCTTCACCACCCAATGCAAAAACTTTGCACAGCCCAAAATCCCTCGATTCATTCCAACAAAGGGCTTTCAATCGAAATCTCAACACAGTGGTCAATTTATCTATATCAACTTGTTTGATACCAAAATGTTCGGTTTGCTTACCTACTGATGCAGCACCAGTGCATTCAGATATTCAATCTTTGTGGTGATGGATGATATGTCATGCCTTCTTTTAAACAGGGAATAATAGTCAAAGTTGTAACTAAGAAACTTGGGGAAAGATACTATAAAAAGAAAGGAATTATACAGGTATGTGGTACTTTTAAGTTTATTTTAAAAGAACTGTAGTTTCCGTAAAGTACAAGTGTTAATGGTGTGCTCAAACTACAGACTGTACAGTACTATTATTATAAAATATTGTTTTGATCATTATGTTCGGAGGTGAGTGTTTTCTTCGCTGTGCCAACCCTGCACTACTGCGCCAACTCTGTACAGTCATGGCAGCTTATCCTTTTTTGCCATAGTTGACTTAGTATAAAGGTGCCAGTAGAGTTGGAAGCGACACAGCCCAATCAAATAAATATTTCTTTACGGCCCTTGAATTTGTTGCTTGGGTCTCACATATTTTCTATTTGGAACAGGATGTGCAAAATCTGTTTGTTGCTTTTATAAAAATGCTGGATAGTGGAGACATGATCAAAGTCGATCAAGAGCATTTGGAAACAGTCATCCCTGCACTAGGTACCATGACAGTACTGGTCACATAGGTCAATCTTTGTTTGGTTTAGCAATTAAAATAAATTTCTTCCTTAATAATATTAATTAATAAATGATGAAAAAATATGTGCTTGGATAAATAAGAGAAAAATGGAGGTACAATTTACTTTTTTGAGATTTTTGTATGGCTGGTTGACAACGCAACATGTACAAGTACATTTTTTAAGTGTACAACCAGAATTGTAAGCATTTTGTGCACTTAGTCATTTAAAGGTTATTTAGTGTTTTTCCTTTAAACACACACACACTTTCAAACATGAGGCATTAACTCCATGTAATGTGAAACAAACAAATTATCCTTTTTTGGGTGGGGTACTGTTGATTCACAATTTGCTTGTCATTAATTTGAGTTTCAGAAACATAAATGCTTGCTTACTTATTCAAACCATAATGTACATATAATAGCTTCAAGTTGATTTGGGGGCAGATGGAGTAAGGTAATTTTTGCTTTCCATCTACAGGTAAAACTGTAATGGTTGTAAACGGTGTTTACAGAGGATCAGCAGCTTCACTGGTGTCACTGAATGAAAAGAGCTTTTCAGTAACAGTTGAACTTAGTAAAGTAAGTTTACCAATAGGCCAGTTTCTTATTCTAACTGTTGGACTGGATCTAGCATGAAATGGAGGCTAATGCAGGCAAATTAATTTGCATTTGAAAAGATTTGCCCGCATTAGCCTCCATTCCATGCTAGATCCAGTCCAGCCGTGAGAATTCGAAAATGGTCTATTTGAAACTTTATTTGGGGCTTGGCTTTTCTTCTCTCACAGAGTCGACTGGTAGTAGCAGTAGTAGTAGTAGTAGTAGTAGTAGTTGTAGTAGTTGTAGTAGTTGTAGTTGTAGTTGTAGTTGTTGTTGTAGTTGTTGTTGTTGTTGTTGTTGTTGTTGTTGGTTCCGAGCAACAACCAGTTGTCTAAGGAAATCAAGAAGCATCCTTCATTGTACTTTCCTCTCCTGCCTACATGTCCAGCACTTTCCTAAGAATCCTTGCCAATCCCAACAGTGCAGATCTCTGAATCAGTTCAATGGATGTGTCTACACCTATGGTCCTCAGATTTTCTTTTAACCTCAGTGGTATTGTTCCCAACGCCCCTTCCACTATGGGTATCACCTTTGTTCTTACTCCCCACATCTTTCAAACTTCTCTCACAAAGTCTTCATATTTTTCTACTTTCTCATCTTTTTGTTGCTCTCACCCTTCCATCTTACAGGATTGCCACGTCTATGATTTGGCAGTTCTTCTCACTTTTGTCAATGATTAATAAATCCGGTCTCCAAGACTCAATCTTATGGTCTGTCCATACACTAAAGTCCCACAGCATTCTTGTAATCCTCATTTTCAAGTTCACTGTCCGGGACATGGTCATACCACCTCTCACTTCACTCAAACCCATATTTTTTCTGACAGGTCCCAGTAAACTGCCCTAGCTACATTGTCATGCCTCTTTTTGTATTCCTTGTGCGCCAGTTTCGGGCACCCACTTACAATGTGGCTGATGGTCTCATTGTTTTGTTTACACATTCTGCATTTGGGATCATCCTGTGACCTGTCGATCGTTGCTTTTACGTAATTTGTTCTTATTGCTTGATCTTGTGCTGCAATAATAAGAGACTCTGTTTATCTTTTAAGCTTTCCTTCTTTTAACCTAGTCCATGTTTCATTGTTTCTTTGATCTTCGCTCTGTCTTGCAAATTGTCCATATAATGGCATCTCTTTCCAACCTTGGGTATTTTCAGTTCTCCTCCTCTCTATAAAACTGGCAGCCGTTTCTTGGTTTTCAACTCCTTTCCTCCTGACGGCTTTCAAAATCTTCTTCTCACTGGATTGGACATATGTCTCCAGCAATATTCCTGCCTGATTGACACAGTCTTCTACCGAGATTAGGCCTCTTCCTCCTTCCTTGAGTCGTTTTACACAATCCTGTGAGTGAAAGCCCCCACTCATTGTCAGTAATTTTCTTGTTCTGCGGTCTAAATCCTGAAGTTCTTGCTTCTTCCAATCAACTATACCTCCCGAATACCTGACAAGTGATACTGCCCAGGTGTTTATGGCATGTATCAGGTTTCCACCGTTTAACTTGGATTGTGGAACTTTTCTAACCCGGCGTAAGTATTCCTTCCCGATTTTTTTCTTCATCGTGTCATGTAGCATGCCGTCTGCCTCAAGCACTCCTAAATATTTATATCCTTCGCTCTCTCTCATAGCTCTCATGGTAGTCTCATCAGGTAATCTAATCCCTTCTGACTGTGCGAGTCTACCACGTTTCAATACCAGGACAGCACATTTTTCGATGCCAAATTTCATACCAATGTCCTTGCTGACTATTCTCATTGTTTGTATAAGTGAATCCAGCTGGTTCTCATTTCTGGCATATAGCTTCAAGTCGTCGTTAAAGAAAAGGTGGTTTAACTTAGTTATTATTATTATTATCACCATCATCAAGTCAGAAATAGTATTAATGTAAAGGGACATAATAATAAGTTATGTGGAAACAAGATGGTCTCATTCTAGAACCACCTTTTCTCTCCAGGGTCCCAACAGAGGAAAAAGAATTGATAAGATCGCCTATGAAGACATCTGCAAACTGGACACGTGACACTCAGATTTCAGGTCAAAGCGTAGTTAGAGTTTTAACAGCAATGTTTAGATTTGATGATTAGTTTTAAGACAGAAAACAACTTTCCAAATCTCTTAAAGTGCTACTATGATCAAAAAATAATTTCCTTCTTTTCTTCAGTTTTTGATAGCGTGTTCATTTAACACCTGAATGGCAAAATTTTGAGCTTTGATTTTCATCCAAAGGCTGTTTATTTTGAGTGTAAGTTTTTTATTTCACAGTCCTCCATTACTCACGTTCAAAACTAACCGATTGGACCTCAGAGGGTTGGATCTAGGGAAAAGTGACATAATGTACTCACTAGCTTATAATTTCATCGTGTGATTGCAACTTATTATATATGCTAAACAAAAATCTGAAAGCCCTAAAACTCCCATGCCATTCAGTGGTGTATGCATGCATTGCATTCTTAAACTATTGGGTCTTTGACATCATTTTCTCCTCGATCGAGCTCTCTCAAGATTTTAAAGTTAGTAATGGTAGACCAACAAATAAGAAAATTCCAGTTAAAATAAACAGGTGTCTTTTTAAAATCAGAGCTTAAGACAACATAGTTTTGAAATCCAAAGAAAAAGAAGAATTGTTTTTTTGGTCGTAGTAGCACTTTAAGAGCTTCTTTGTGAACTGACATGCACTAACCAACATTTTATGCAACGGAATAAAAGTTTGAAATTTGTACTTGTTTTCAATAACATAATTTTATTTAAATATCAAGGTTTCAAATACTACATGAGATGGTAGATCACGAAGGAAATGTTCAATAATAATGATAATAACCTAATACTTTTTTAGGGGTTGTTGTTTGACCTCCATTCTTTAGATTGATGTTTCATTTTTCGAATTTGTGTCCCAAAATACCACTCTGTAGTTATTAGTCATGTTCATACAATGTATGAATCAAAAGATTTACTATATGTTCTTTTCAATATAGTAAAACTAACGTTTCATGAAAATCAGATCCATGGTAGTGTCATGAGAATGGATTAATTAATCAAGGCCAAGCAATATTACTTTTTGTACAAAATTAATGTTATTAGCATGTTTCATGCTTTGCATTCTAAACTACAAGTAATTATTGGCTTTAAACTTATTTTACTTTTTTCAGTAGAGTTAATATGTACACTACTTAATATTGCTTAACCCATTGGCCCCTCAGGAACCACAGGACATCCCCTGTTGATGGGTAAAATCATCTGGCGTTAGTTAAATACAGTTAAGGACGGTACCTACTATTGTTATTGCGCATACGTTCTGCGCTTCTCCAGATACTCGGATTTCCTATCGCCAATGCTCACTAATACAGTGATTTTTTTTGCACGGTTTGAAACTACTCGCAGAAAGGAGGTCTTTGTAAGTACTCTTGGTATCCAAAAAGAAAATTGGGGGTAACCTTGCATTTTTGAGAGATAATTAAGCTTCAATTTCAGAAAGAACGCCATACATTGCTTTGTATTTTAAAGCTTGTTACAAATATTATTCATCAATTATCTTTGAAAAATGCTTGGTTACCCCCAATTTTCTTTTTGGATTTCAATAACACTTGTTAAGATCTACATTTCCTGCATAATCACACACTGAGGCAAAAATTTCTTTAATTAGTAGGCACCGTCCTTAAGTCTCACTCTCAGGGGTCAATGAGTTAATTTTACACAAAATTAATGCAAAGTAACTTAATTAAGAGATACTTAGTGTACAAACTTTGTTGTTAAACTGAAATTAAAAAGACATACTGTAGAATTCCACTTTCGGATGGTCAGAAAACGCTTACAATTCACAGTCGTTTCAGACAAAGAGGACATGAAATTAAAAGGTGTGAATCAAGCAGACTAACTATATATTCAAAAAATGCCCCAAATGGTGGTTCCAGTTACTTATGTATTATATTAAATACTTTTTTAAAATCAAATTGTATGTCTATTGAAAGTATTGAAATGTTACATCCTACAGTGTTTTATTGAAGTTGAGTGATATTTTTTGAAGGGCCACTACTTTCTGGAGGCCGTTACTTTTAAAATTCTACGGAGGTCACAGCAATAATAGGCCATGACTTTGGGGCTACACTGCAATAACTAATACTGCATTAATCGTTATGATACACCCTTTTTAAATAAACAATCTGATTATTTTGTTTTTGGATAGTTGCTTTTAACCTGCCTGTCCTGAGAAGCATTAATTAATAATTATTATTACTCTGTAGATTGGACAAAAAGAGCCATTGAAATTCTAATAATTTTCTATTGGACTGTGCTTACTTAAAGTTATCCATACATTTGTTTGGGCCCTAAGGTGATCCTTTCATGACCAATCCTCCTACTACCAGGTGATACCATGCTTTGCATTATAATCTTTTAAATAGTCATGGAGTGACTGGAGCAACACCAAAATAATGGTTATGAAGGTTTTTTTCTCCTTTTAAATATCTTATCAAGAGTAAGGGACCTGGAATTAACTATTATTTTGAAAAGTAATAATGATGATATTGACAGCATACTATGCCTTGCATGCATCACTGTAGATTAAACGGATATTTTTTCTTGCATCAAAAGGTTCTTTGGCAAACATGCCTTTTTTAAGAGAAAGTGAAAATGTCTGCTAAATAGTGTATTCAACTCTTGTGGTAGTTAACATTCTGGGCCCTTAGTTTGGTCAACAGAACAGGAATGGCTGACGCTGCCAAAAGAGTCAGGCCGAGCAATGGCCGGTGAGCAATCCATCCAATTGCCATGGTAACCAATGCCAGGGAAGTAGCAAGACAAAGGCATATTAGAGTCAAACCCAAGCCCACAAAGTCACGAACGATCGGCACCCAGGAGACTGTAAGAGAAAGGAAAAGTGATTTTTTAGTTGTATGTAGGTTGATCATAACATCTGTGCATTCTTTGTTACATCTGGCCCACAATCCTACAAGTAACAATGTACGTACTCAGTGCCATAAGGATGCTGGTCATGAATTGAAATCCAATGAACATCAAGAACCACCCCACTCCCCTCAGGACCCATGTGAAAACTGTGTTAGCAGAATGCTCAGCATCAAAGATTTCCTGAAGCAAGAAAATAGTAATGTTCCATTTATTATAGAAGTGCAAAAAAGAAAACCATGCAAAAAATGGGCTCCACTCTTGCACAAAAAGGCCTATGTAAACAAAATTAATGCAGCTTGTTGCATAGTTAGAGGATGTTACAAGTGGGATGTTTGCAAATAGCACTCAACAATATTGATGGTCAGATTACAATTGCGACTGTTACATGAAAATTACTGTACGTACACTGCAGGGAAGTCCTTTACCAAGAAGATGCTGCAAAATCATGCTTATCAGTCATTCTATTGTTCACATAAAAACCCAGCAATATAGGCACATCCTTTGCTGTGCTAAATGGTCTTCTGTCAAAGGAGTCTTCACGCCTTTTTCATTTGCAGGGGGGCATCCTCTTACATGTCCTCACCTTTGCTGTCATATCTCCAGTGTAGAGGAATTCTATTGTATCGCCCGATTTTGTTTGGTAATGCTTCAGTGTAGCCTCGTGCTGTCGAGCTACAATACTGACCTAAAAATGTCAAAGTTGGCAACTTCATTGGAATTAAATAACACTGATTTTGTCGAGTGATAGCAGTGAATTTAAACTGGATTCACAATAAATTTCTTCCTTAACCCATTCACTCCACAGGTACCCAAGGGCTTCCCCATTGACAAATAAAATTGTCTGGCATTAGACAGAGTAAAATCTGTCAAGGCTCACTCCCAGGGGTTCCCCATTGACAAGTAAAATCGTCTGGCGTTAGAGTAAAATCTGTCAAGGCTCACTCCCAGGGGTTCCCCATTGACAAGTAAAATCGTCTGGCGTTAGACAGAGTAAAATCTGTCAAGGCTCACTCCCAGGGGTTCCCCATTGACAAGTAAAATCGTCTGGCGTTAGACAGAGTAAAATCTGTCAAGGCTCACTCCCAGGGGTTCCCCATTGACAAGTAAAATCGTCTGGCGTTAGACAGAGTAAAATACTAAGTCTGGTCGGTTTAGGCCGGCTTGGACGTCAAAGGGTTAAGGAAAGTGAGTTTAAGATAAGAAAATCAATTTTACCGTAAGTGGGTCTCCTAAACCTGCCCCAGGCTTCCCACTGAGACCAGCATATGAAAATTGCACTCTTACATCCCCAACCTGGTTAAATAGAAAATAATAATAATAATTTATTATTAACATGACACCACTTGTGTCCAAAGAACAAAAATTACGTTTTGTATGTTAGAGTGATCTGTATAGTAGTTCCCTGTCAAAGATTTTACCACAATGTTTGTTCAATCAAGTGTCAAAAAGTTAATAGTAAATCTTATTATTTATATACTTTAATTAGTTTGGAAATGCAAAATTTATGTTAAAGATAACACATCACACAACAACTTCAAGCTAATGCCACATGTACGATGTTTCCAATGTTTGGAGCTGATTTGAAAGGAATTACAGCATAGGTAGAGCACCACAAAAATTACATAGAAAAGCTGCAACAATTCTACATACAGCTACTGCAGTGCTGGAAACTCTTCATTTTATTCTCTCACAGAAATATACATAGCAACTTCCTCTGTTTGCATATAGCTCAGCTAGTCGAGGCGGGCAGAGAACACTTGAACATAAAGTAATTCAACAGGAGAAGAAAAAGGAAGATAGATCTATATAAACGATACAGAGATGAACTAGAGTTATTACAATACGTTGCATGATTACAGAATTACAAGCCTATTTTACATTCATCTTGCTTAATTAACTAAAGTAGGAGGGTCAACATAAGTATCCTCCAGTTCCAAAATACATAAAAGGAGCTTCTTTCAAGTATTGCATTAGTTGAATGAGAGAAGAAGGTATCTGTAATGATTAGGAAAGAACAAAATTATGCTGTTTTGTACATAATAACAGATTCTCTCAGCATCCAATTATTATTACAAGCTATGCAACTTATTATTATTAATTTTTTTTATAAGAAAACGTTATTATCTCCCACATGAAGGTTAAAAATTTTAGAAATTTCGAGGCAAATGAAAGGTATAGACTATATATATAGGAGAAAATACACTTACCGTGCATTTTCACCTTTCGACACACCCATCCGAAAAATTGGTTTTTGCCCTGAGCGGGACTTGAACCCACGCCTCCCTGATTACTAGTCGAGCATGCTAAGCCACTACACCATCAAGGCTACCACGCTGGCAACGCAGCAGATTAATGAGGTGACTTAGCAGCGTGGGGATCCCTAGGGCCCAACTTTCCTTCACTTGAGTGTGTATCCTTGCCTCTAAAGCCCCAGACAGGGTTTAGAACACATGAAGGTTAGAAATTTTAGAAATTTCGAGGCAAATGAAAGGTATAGACTATATATATAGGAGAAAGAACACTTACCGTGCATTTTCACCTTTCGACACACCCATCCGAAAAATTGGTTTTTGCCCTGAGCGGGACTCGAACCCACGCCTCCCTGATTCTAAACCCTGTCTGGGGCTTTAGAGGCAAGGATACACACTCAAGTGAAGGAAAGTTGGGCCCTAGGGATCCCCACGCTGCTAAGTCACCTCATGAATCTGCTGCGTTGCCAGCGTGGTAGCCTTGATGGTGTAGTGGCTTAGCATGCCCGACTAGTAATCAGGGAGGCGTGGGTTCGAGTCCCGCTCAGGGCAAAAACCAATTTTTCGGATGGGTGTGTCGAAAGGTGAAAATGCACGGTAAGTGTTCTTTCTCCTATATATATATATGTTATTATCTCCAAATTATGAAAACTACAACTACATGTAGATCCTTTTGTGTCATTATTGTACTCAAAAAAGTGAAAAAAAAGTAATGACAATAATATTACTTTCAATGGAATTAAAGTGTTGCAAAAAGAGGCAGCATTTTTTTGTCAGAAAAAAGTGTTTATAAACAGTTAATTCTTACCAAAGGATAAAATGGATCCTCTGCAATATAAAACATCCCTTCATGTATGTACCTCCTACTTCCAGTCTGAACTAAATCTTTTGGAGACAGTGGCTGGAAATCATTGATTTTTGCAATAAGACCTAAATTTAAAAGCAAGAAGAAAAAGTCAGTGATCGTAAAATAGTTGGCAACCTTGGAGTATCATTACTGTACAATTTTAGTTTAATTTCAAGCAAGATGAATTTATAAAAAGGAGTTTTGAGGTTTAGCGTTGTGCCAAAATATATCCTGTATAATTTCCACAAAAACAGTTCAATTTATTAATTGAAAGGTAGACAACATGTAATTCTCAGAAAACAAAGGTTCAGGTTTACATGAGAGTCTCAGCATAGTACATTGCAAGCTTATCATGCAGCGTAGTTAGGTAAGGGAAATTATTTGATTTTGGACAAAACATGCATGAAATTATTCCCTAATTTCACGAGTATACCATTTGATGAACTATTAATATCATAGGTGACAAATTACGTTCGTAAGATGCCATTTTGGATTTTGGCACTATAGGAAAAGTTGCCATGGGAACATTGTAATTTCACATGTGAAATTTGTCACCCATGGTATTAATAAATAAAGGTTGTTGTTAGTAATGGTCCATACAGTACTTTTTTTCTGAAATTCTAGTGTGATAATATCATGCCACTTTATCTCACTCAAATGAATGAAGGGGTAGTTTCTAAAGAAACTGTGGTGCTGCGTCGGTGGGGAAGTAGTATACAAAAATTTTGGTTTTATTAACGGAGTTGGTAATGTAAATTGGCCACCGTACAGAGATTCTAAAAGCTGATGTTTCGAGCGTTAGCCCTTCGTCTTATGATTTGCTCTGACGAAGGGCTAACGCTTGAAATGTCAGTTTTCAGAATCTCTGTACGGTGGCTAATTTACATTATCAACTCCGTTGATAAAACCAAAATTTTGATCTCACTCAAGCCTCACAACATACAGAATGCATTCCACAGTAGACCAATAACTGGAAGATTGATTGATGAGAAATGTCAGTATTAATTTTCATTACCTTTCGATAAAGCAAAACCTCCAACTTGCACAAGCTCTGCTTCCTTTGTGTAAGAAGTCACGGGAAAACTGTTTGGATTCATGTGTCCAGATGGACTATCAAAGTGATCACTTCTAACAATGTAATCTTTCCACTCCTTAGCTGTGTGAAATGAATTTCCAAGAAACATGTTTACAAGTGGAGACTATTAAATGCTTACAATATTTCTGTTGCTTTTCATGGCAAATGAAATTTTGCGGTTTGCAAGACTTACTGTATGAAAATGTTGTTTCTATTCTTCTTTGGCCTCCATCATCATATTCCCTAAGGTGAAATGTGGTGGTAATCACAATAATTGTATGAAATAAATCATTTAAATGAACTCATTTCTAGGTAAGGATTGATACAGATCA
>OX421456.1:595000-665000 GCA_949126865.1 Montipora capitata | reverse complement strand
TTGTGAATGAACATTGCTTTCACTAAGTCAGTTTCCCTTTAAAATATGCAGGAACATCTTGTTCTTATTGAATTGAAAGGAGTCATTGATAATGAGTTTCTATACAACTGCAAGTCCGCAAACTGTCGACTTTTGGTAAGTTTTCTGTCTCTCTTACAATGAGATACAATGATTTGCTATTAGTCTCTCCCCCACAGGGCTTTTCAGGACTAATTTTACAATACTTTTGATTCCTCTTGATTCCTACATGTATTTATACCACAGCACACTATTGTTCACACTGATGATATCGTTATCTGCCTCAATGTGAACTTTCGTACGTCTTCACTATTGACAAAAGTTAAGGTTCACAGTGCAACCAGATTACTAATCAGACAGAATTTAAAGTGCCTGTCACCTTGACACACTTTTCCAGTTTTTTAATTTATTCTCTGAAATTGTGTTGTTTTGAGGACCTTTTGATTGAAAATTCACTTTATTATTGTCTTTGAAAGACAGAAAAAGCTGTCATACTTTGATCAATAACTGAGCAATGAAGGGATCGAATGGGTTCGATACCTTGTTGACGTCACAAATTAGTTTGCATCGCTGTTTTCAAAGCAGTCTTTGATGTTAACCCGGTATCAAACCCATTCCCTTTCATCGCCCAGTGATGGATCAAAGTATGACTTACTTTTCCCATCTTTAAAGGCTGATAAAAAAGTGAAATTTTAATCAAAATGTGAAAGTGTGTTGAGGTGATAGGCACTTAAATATTTTTATTGTTATTTGGTGCTACTTTGGTTTGAAGAAATCTGAAATCATTGACAAGTAAAATCGCCTGGCGTTAGACAGAGTAAAATACTAAGTCTGGCCGGTTTATTGGTGAATGGGTTAACCCATTGACTCCTGGGGGTTCCCCATTGACGAGTAAAATTGCCTGGCGTTAGGCAGAGTAAAATACTAATTCTGGCTGGTTTAGGCCGGTTTGGACGCCAAAGGGTTAACCCATTCACACCTCAAACACCCGAGATCTCTCCCCCCCCCCTCCCCCCCCCCCCCTGTTGATGAGTAAATCGTCTGAGTTTAACCCATTCACACGTCAAATGCCCTAAGACGCCTTCCATTGATGAGTAAAATTGTCTGCCTTTAGACAGAGTTAAATTTGTAAGTAAGTGTCACTGTCAGGGGTTAATGGTTTAAAGAACCTACATGTACCTCTGTCAAAATTTGATACTCTATTTTCTTTGAATAATTGCACCCTTAGATATAACACCCAAGTATGCACCCTTCACTTTGCTTACCATAATTATTGCAGAACAAATCTATGTCAATTTTCTTTCTTCTTTCAAGGCCCCAAGTTTTTAATAGGCTAAGTTTGGAAATCATTAGTTGAACTCTCGCATTTTTAAAAATAAGCTAAAGCAATTCTTGATTAGAAAAAGTTAATTCAAAAATGAAAATTTATGACTGTATATTATTAGTATTTATGTATGTACTTCTTAGTATGAAATTCCTCTTGCTCTTTATTGTAACTCCTCCTTGCTCTTTGTAAGAAAACGTAAATTTCATAAAAACTGTGTGGTTTCGTTTAGGTTTCCCTGTCATATTATCTTCTTTTTTTTATCTTGTAAACTTGTAGTCTTGTAATGGATGTAACGAGGCAAAACAAATAAACAAAACAACTACTCCAAGGCCCATCCCATGCATGGTCTTTGAATAATAATATTGTCACTTGCTAAGCTACGTGTACATTCAAATTTCTTCAAACCACAGTTGCATGAAACTATGAGCGCATTCTTTTGGGACTATTCCGGTTTTTCTTATTCCGGTTTATGAATAACAGAATGCGCGGAATACCAATTCCCAAAAGAACGCATGTGCCGAATTGGTCACAAGAGAACATGATTACTGTATATTCGGAGTATATTCGTATATTCCGGAATAGCCCCAAAAGAACACGCCCAATGTCTTATCTTCACTGTTATTGTCCACATTTTAAAACTTGATTGAATAATGTAATATTTTGTTCTTTAGGAAATTGACTCTGATCAGCCTGTGTTGCAGATTGGGAATTATACATTTACAGGACAGTTCAGAGGTACAAAAAGTATTTTTTTTTTTTTAATTTGACCATTCATAATATTGGCAGCTTTGATGTATCACCTTCCCAAACTGAAGAAAAAGCATTGAGTGCAACAACCATTACCACTGGATATATTGCGTTTCGATATTAATCAATTGAAGTGAAAGCCATTCTTCCATTTTTTCTAGGATTTTAATTACTATTAAGTTGTGATGGTCAGTGAAAGTATGCTACATGTGTACCATTTGATTTATTTTTTTATCTATTGGTTCATTTTATATTTATTTTATATTTATTTATTTATTTATTTATTTATTTATTTATTTATTTGTTTATTCTTTTTGTTTACAGAGTCTATGGGCACCCATGTACTTTTTGAAGAGCTAGGTAATGAGCCAAAATCACTTTGTAATGTTATTGTGAAATTGATGTGTGATAAATGTACATAATGTAGACTATTATTAGTCTTCAAAGTAATGTAAATTCATGAAGTTTTTTTTTTTAATTCTAGAATCTACCAATAAGGAAGGAACTAAAAAGCTGAAGTACAAGTGCAATACCACAAAGATACTACAGATGACCAGAGTATTTCTGACAGAAAAAAACAAGATTGAAAAGGGAACCAAAGAAGTGGTACTAGTGCTTTTGCACTTGTTAATAAAGATAACAGGGAGAGTTATTTGAACAGAATTTAGCTGATGCTTAGCAAAACAGCATTCCAATTCACTTTAATTTTGGCCAGGCCTTTAAAGTACAAGGAAAAAGGCATCTATCTTATTGGAGAAACTTGTTCTGAAAACCACAGTTTAAGAATAATAATCAATTATTATATGGCAAAGCCAGTCTTGGGCAAATCCCAGCGCTCTGATTGGTTCTTTCTCGGTCAGGATTTTGCAGTACAGACCATTTCCGTGGAAACGGTCCAAGCTGTGTATTTTTGTTTTGGAGCAAAGCCAGCAAATTCATAATTTGCAACCAAAACAGCGAAAAAAAACCTGTGAATATTGTCATTCTTCACAGTGAAACTACCAGAAGAAGCTAAAAAGATTGAAAGATAAAAAGATTGAAAAGCTAAAAAGATAAAAAGCTAAAAGATAAAAAGCTAAAAAGATTGATTGCACCAGAAGTGCATTTTACTATCAGAAACAGAGTACCATATAATAAACAACTTACTAACCGAGCTTGCTCGGGCCGTACTGGGAAATATTGGCCCTTGGTCGTGGCAGTACGGACCTCACTTTGCTCGGTCTGTACTGCCACGACCTCAGGCCAATATTCCCCAGTACGGCCCTCGCGCTCGGTTAGTTAGCGGTTATTATTTATTTAAATACTGTAACTGGCCCACAGGGTTTATTTTGCAAATCAATATTGAAGAATGGATGTGACAGCACTGAAATATAAATATTGGTGACCTTATGATCAGAGTAAATGAACCATTTACTACCTCTCCAAAGCTTTTTTTACAGACATAGTTTTAGATGACATTGACAAGGGGTTGGATAAAGTTACTCAGAGTGTCGACTATTAAGCTACAGAGCTGAGAAGTTAAAATATTCCTGTTATTTTTAGAACATACAATAGCGGGTTTTTGGGCATTAGAAGAAAGAAAAAATGACAGGTACAGCCAAACATAAATTAAGTAATGACAAATAAAGGCAAAAGACACCTGAAAAAGCTCTAGGTTTACCAGGTTCAGCACTTGGACTCCTTCATTTTGACTACTGTCTGTTTGCTGTTATGTGGTCTCATCAATCAGTGGTCCAATCAGAAGATTGCACCAAGCCGACCACATTTCTAAAGGAAAGGCCAGACTACAACACTGGGAACTCGGTGCCCTTCTCTTTTTGAATAGTGTGTCAGAGTTTTAAGAACAAGGGTTTCGAGACGGAACCCTTGGTTTATACTGTAGTCCTTATCCAAGAAGACTTGAAAGTCTAACCATTTGGAGATGTAATTACTAAGGCAGCACTTTCTCCTCAGTTTCTTTAAGACCCTGAGTGTTGGTCCGGCCACAGTCGAATTCACAACCTCCTCCTGCAATTGGCAGCCTGGTTCTTAACCAACTGAGCCACCGGTGTGGGGTGGCTCTACCTTTGAACCCACTGTATCTGCTCAAAACTGTATGAACTCATACTTGTCATGGTACTAACAGAGAGCTTTAGATTCTAGGACGAGGATGAGAACGAGTTCGAGATTTGACTGCCCTTTTTGTAGCGAAAATACTCAGAAGATTGATAACCCTGGACGATTCATCTTGCTCTTTTCCAGCAGTAAAGGTTGTTCAGTTATACTTATTTCAGGTAACTGAGCCTTTTTGCTGATCGCAAAGTGTTAAAACTGCTACCATGTTGTTGACTTGTTTTGACACGACCACATTTTTGCAAAACCTCATACTAAAATGACGACGGTATCACGTTTTTCCTGCCAAAATAATGCTGGTTTGCACACGCTCACTATGGTTCTGTGGGAAAATCTCCTACTCGTAGTCGTCCTCGTCCTAGAATCTAAAGCTCTCTAATGTTCTGCAGGCTGACGGACACAATTAAGGATTTTCAAATAAATGCTGACTTTTACCTGTTTATGTGTCTTGTGCGCAAAATTAATGTTGGAACAACCCTGTGACCCAGTGTACCTCATTTGAAATGTTTTTTTTTTTGTACTCTTGTATCTTTAAGGTTGGCTTTGTAAGTGGCAAAGAGGAAAAGAAAGCTGCTGAAATGGATTTTGGATAGATCCAACAATGCAAACATCTTGAATGGGAAGTGAGAGTCAAGATGGAATCTTTTACATTTCAAAAAGTTGTTGACAGTAGCTCTTCTCAGTGGGGTAGATGGATACCACTAAAAAGATCAAGAGCAAACAATAACCTACTGAGTGTGCGAGAAATAAGATGTGCTTCAAGACAATGCCTGAACAAAAACAGTTATTGATCTTCCTCCTCTGACTGTCATTTCCATTAGAAAGAGGATTAGAAGGATTACAATGAAAGTAATAATTATTGCAAACCAGTTGGTTTTGATACTGTTAGTGCAAAAACAGTCTCGTAAATAAAAAGAAACAACACGTTGAACATACTTTTAAATACAATTTGATTGATTTTATTCTCACAATTTATTATCAATATAAATCTAAAAGATCTTGATAAATTTAATGTACACACGGTTTTCAATGACTAAAAGCGGAATGCACAGGTCCATTTGCATGAACCTAATGCATGGACCTAAGCAGTTTGATCTTTCTAATGTGAAATCATATGAATGCCACGTAGCACTTTCCCCCTTCTTCAAATCTAAGCTCAAAGTAAAATTCAATACATCAAGCAGTGTTTGGACTAATGGTTAGTCCACTGATCTTTGTTTGTTGAAACCCATGTTGTCAGTGCAAAGTCTTACTCCAGTTTATAGGACTTTGACAAAGCAGATTGCGCTCCTCCAGGTGCCTTGTTTCTTGGTCATTTCTCTGTTGCTCTGCACGCAGCTCCATCAGCTAAAAAAACAAAATCGGTTTTAAAATTGGTTTTGTAAACAGAAGTGTTTTTGTTCTCATGATAGATGTCATTCATCCAGTTTTTTACACCAGAATTAAATCAACAAAGGAGAAAATAATTAAATGCAGTGATTACCCTTTTATTCTCATTCCTAAACTGTTGTAAATATTTTTCTTTGTTAATTCTATCTTCTTTGTCTTGCTGCAGACAGATTCTGTCGTAGCTGATGGCAAAATCACTCTCCTTTATCTTCTCAACCATTTTATTTTTGTTTGCTGTGTCCTTTTCTTTCATTTGTTCCAACAAAGCTGTCCGTCCCATTTGCCTTGAAACAGAAAAATACGAATTTACATGTACCTCGCTCAAGATACATGTATAGATAACACTAAGTATTTATGACAAGCAAAAATTTAATGTCATGTGTTAACTGTTAATGAAAACTCTTTCAACCTCTTGTATAGCCTGAATTTCACTACCTCTCATTTTTGCCACATCCTCTACCTCGCTCCCCCTCCCCTAAGAACCAAATAAGATGGGAAAGGAATTTCGAATGCAACAACAATAATGATAATAATAATAATAATAATAATAATAATAATAATAATAATAATAATAATAATAATTTCGTCGTTGTAATAAAAAGTAACGTCTTTTTTTTTTGTTGTAATTGAAAAAAAACCTGCACCAAACATTTTAAATTGCAAGACTTAAGCATGAATAATGAATGCTAAAGCACTTTTTATTTGGTCATTCTTCAAACGAACCGTGTTGAGTAAAACTTTAACAATTGAAAAGAAAATCCCATGTTTGCCCCATTCACCACCCGATATGTGAGAGCACAGTCACACATTTCGTAGCCTTGTTCATGACACCGTTTACATTAAGCAGTTTTTAACTCACTTCACTTCTTCCTTTTCTTTGGGACCACCGTACATCGCCTTTACATACATCTCGTTTCGTCTTCTGTAAGCTTCACGCTTGCCTTGCATTTTCCGCTCTTCTATTTCATGGTGACGCGAGACTGTCTCTAAGCTCACAGATCGCTGGCATTCTCTGGGCCATAACGGGTTTAAATCGGTCATTGCGCTTTCCCCAAAATTGTTTTGTTGCGGACAAACTCTCTGCCTTCGGGTATCTGTTGCTATGGAGATATGTACCCGCTGTACGTAAGGTATCACAGGCGCATATCTAACATGGCGGCCGTCAGGGGTTGATCGAAGGTGATCATCAGAGGAATTTGAGGCTTTTCTCGAGAAAAGACGATGGGAAGTAGTGAATCCACGAAAAGATTGACAGTTCAAAAATCTGATGAGGGTGAAATCGGCGGAATAGTGACAGTAAGTTACTTGATTTAAACGGTTCTGGTGACGAGTAAGTCCAACATGTGGCACTCACTAATTTAATTAAGGGTATATTAATTAAGAACACAATATAAGTTGGTATGGTCGTTATTCCACAGACACTTTCATCTGCTTTCGTTGAAGAAAAAGAAAGGGAAAATGGTGCGGAAGGACCTAATTTACTTAAGGAAGAGAATATCAAACTGCTTGTTTCGCTATTTAAAAAAAGTGACTAAACATGTACGTGTACGTTATTGCTCTCGAGTAGTTTTCACTTTCTGTGTCATTGTGATGCTGATGTGGTCATCCAGCTAGAGTCCCATAGATAGTAAATGTGGTGTGAGATGATCATGCATACCTATGGAGGTTTCCCTTTCTTCATTTTTTAAGTGCAAGACTGAAGCGGCAGGTATGTTTTGCAGGTTGCAGGTTGAAATGTAATTATAACTGGAAAACCGCTAGCACTGAAAAGAAAGGTAAAGCAATAGACTTACCGTGACTGTTACATGACGCGTTTACGATAGACAGAATATACTTGACGAAGGGTGAAGTTACACTTGTTTTGATACCATGTGAAAGATGCCAACTACTTTATGTAAGAACCCCTGATGAGTATATGGGTTATTAACTATTTTTAGTGCCAGCGGTTTTCCAGGTATAACTAAATTTCAACCTGCAACCTGCAAAACGTACTTGCCGAGACTGAAGTGCAAAAGACGAGGAATGTTACGTGAATGTTACAAGAAAGTTTGACTCTGTTTTTGTTACTCTGCTGCTTTAAGATTTCAGAAAGAGTTTTGCGTCGTCTGAGAGGTCTTGAGGACTTGCCTATAAATGGTGATGAGGGAATTTCTCAAGGTAAATACACAAATCAAAATCCAGTCCTTTTGACTTAATGTTGATGGACTGAAATGTTGAATGCTTGACAGCTTACTGCACAGACATAATGGAATGAATGAGTCTTTGGTCAAGTGACTTATTACATTGTAAATTTTTTATTGAAGCTTGTTAGTAACATTGCTTGAAAGGTACAGATGTAGAAAAGGAGGTGTACAGTCTGCACATGTAGACCTGGTCCTTGTTGTTCAAAAAGTAGATAACACTATCCACCTGAGAAATCACTATCCACTGGATAGCGCAATTGGTTTCGCTATGACTTATCCACTGGATAGTGATTTATCTGGTGGATAATACTATCCATCGTTTGAACAACTGGGACTAGGCCCAGGATGCTTGAAGCTTGGTTAGCGCTAATCAGGGTAAAATACCATGGAAATCTATAGGTTTTGGTACCTCTTAACCAACAGTTAGCACTAACCAGGCTTCAAGCAACCGGCCCCTGATTGTTTGTATCCACCTTTAGGAGCAGGGGATCCCTTAAGTTACCTGTAAATACTCAGTGACTTAAACCGTCTTTGTACCCATGCATTGATAGATGTGTAAAACTGATTATCTACAGTAGAAAGAAGGGGTGGATCAGGTGCTTTATCTGCTGCAACGATGCTACCAGCTTCAAACTATAGTATTTACCTTGCCTCGATAGTTCAAAAGGTGGGTAACACTATCCACCAGATAAATCATTATCCAGCGGATAAACACTAGCAAAACCAATTTAGTTATCCAGTGGATAGCACTATCCACCCTTCAAACAACTGGAGCCTCGTGGGTGTGTTTTATGGAACATGCTATGCCACTAAGCTGGAGGTTTCCTGATCACAGCACATTAGGGATAAAATATGTTTGTTTCTTACCAGATGATATCAACAATTTATGGGAAGAACTACAGCAGGAGAAAGCAAGATTAAAGCACCAGCATGAACATTTTCAAGAATTCATGCAGCATGCTTTTGATGAGGTAATTTTAACTTTTATTTACGATGTTCCTTGCATGTACTCAAGATGATATGACAGCTTCATCCTATTGTGCTGTAGTGTCCTGCCTGACGAGTGCAAGTGGAATCAGAGACAGAAGCATCATCAGTGCTCAGTGGTTAGGTCCCGTGAATAGCATGATGTTGCTCTAGGTTCCAGGGTTACCTTAATGATAACCCATACCACCAGTTTGGGTTTGGCCCAGAATTTAATTCCACACAGTTTCCTTTTTTAAGTTTGTGTTGTGTTGTTTTTCATCCTTCTATGTTAATTTTAAAAGCTTCTAAAGCTTCAACCTGATGTAAATATCATCTTTTATCATAAGTGAAGGTGACTTGCATTACTTGAAAAAAAATCTCTTGATTCAAACTTGATCCAAAGGTAATTGAGTTATTAATAAGTTATTGAATTAAAAGGCTGATATATGTGCTGAATTTTAGGGTAGGCAGTCTGAATCCAAACGATTGAAAGAAAACAGGGATATACTTCACTCAAAAGATCAAAATGTTGAAGAAATTGAAAAGAAGGACTTGAGAAAGACCCTGGAAGAGCAGGTTGATGAATCAACTCTTAGAGAGAAAAAACTATTAGCAGAAATAAAATCCTTGAAGGAAAAGGTACAGTGATGTGACTTGAATAACTTTTTTTAGTAGTGGTAGTAGTTATTGTAGTGAGGACTGAGGTCACTTGGCCCTGTAGGTAGGATGCTATATCTGCATGTTGATGCTCTGGTTTCAAATCCAACTTTGACTAGACTTGTGACTAGTCAAACTGTCACAGTAGAATGGCTACATGTAACAGGAGTTTGACAGTAGAATATTATTACTAATACATATTTCACAGTAGAAAAGCTAAGAGTGCAACAAATTAGTGGCCAAGTGAGGTCGCAAAGTTGACTTTAACCCTAAGCACATGTAAGTAAAACAAAGAAGATGAAGGACTGATCACGCATCTCAAGTTTGTCTTTCGTGGTCTTGGATGCGAATCACTTTTACATTATAAATAGCTTACTGGTTTGCCTTCATCAAGTTAGGTTTCCTAATACTTTTAATTAGCGACTACTTACAGTGCAACGCGCCTTACCGTGGCCACCCAACAAACTTTCACAGTTGACAATTACTTATAAATACGTCAACTCAACAACCCATGCAACGGTGTTCATCTTACAACTGTGCGAACTTTGCAAGGAGGCGTGACTATCAATCAAATTCACACATCCTGATTGGCAGATAATTTGTAAAAAACTTAGTTAGGTGGCCACGGTAAGGCACGTCGCACTGTAAATGCTTTTTCATTATTGTTTCATTTTATACATGGCCTCACAAGGTTAGTGCCTGTGAATATTTTGAGATACCACATAAGACAACAGTGGAGGAAAACGTTGACCATGTGTAAATTTAGGGGTTTTTCCCTGGTTTTAAGCCCAAATTACTTTGTATTTAACTATTTATTTTTCTCCAAAATCTTTTTCTTGTTGCCATACTATATATAAATTGATTGATATACATGTAACTCTATTTGACTGATTAGTTGATGGGACATTTTCATGAATCTCTTACCCCACCCTAGTTTGTAAGCAAGTACTATGCATTTTTTTGCAGTTTTAACCACTACATGTTTGTCTTTCACAGGTCACAGAAAGGGAAGACATGACAATTGAGAAATTCAATCAAGCAGTAGAAGAAACTAAACGAAAATTTTGGTGATGTTCTCTTGCTCTCTCTCTCTCTCTCTCTCTCTCTCTCTCTCTCTCTCTCTCTCTCTCTCTCTCTTATTTATGAAAGTTGATATATTATCAAGATGGTTTGCGATCAATCTGCAGACATGCAGATAACAATAGTGGAATAAATGAATCTTAAAACTTACGAGGAATGAAAAGAGGTTCTTGAAACTTCCTTTGCTTTTAATTGTCCAAAAACACTGCTGTTAACTTATGACGAAGATGCAAACCACCTTTCATTGCTCAGTTTTCTTTGAACAAATTGAGGAAGAGTATTAGTAGTAGTCTTAATGTCCAGTCTGTTTTTTGCAGCCAGCCAAGGAAGGTTCTTGCTTGTCAACACCTAAAGAATGAAGTCTTAAACTGCTATAAAAAGAATCCCACACATGCTTTGAATTGCTCACAACAAGTCAGGGATTTTATCAGCTGTGTGGAAGCGTTACAAATGGTATTTCCTTGTTTGCTTTTATCAATCGAGACATTATGGACTATAGACGAAACATATGTACAATACTGTATTATTTAAGAGCACTGTTCTGTATCTTTCATTTGAATGCTTGCATTTTAATCATAGATGGAAGGTAGAAATTACCTTGTACAGCTTAATAGACATTTCTACAGGAAAAAAGCACCTTTTAGTGGCTTCCTTTAAATGGCTAAAGGATGATTTGATTTCTTTCTTCTTCCCTACATAAGACTTAATTTTTACATTTTTATAGGCCCCTCAAGAATCGAAATCATGAAGAGTTATGAAAATGTTATACAAGCTGCAAGATGTTTCAGTCAAGATGCGGCTGTGGAGTGCTAAAGACAGGCACCAACCGGGAAACAAGTACCAGTTCTCCCTAGGCATGATGGAGGAAAACGATCGCCATAAAATTGATACTTGAAGCAATCATCGAATGTTTAAAACTTTTTTTAAATCTGGGACCTGACATGGGTCTCTTCAAACTTTTTCATCTGGGCTAAGAATATAATAAAATGGATTTCAGTTAAACCAACGTAGTTTCATCCAAAATGTCAATGTTTTTTCTTTTTGTTTATTTTATATTTCGTTGCAAGATCTTTGCTTCAGTCGTCAAAGATCGTAGTTCATCCCTAACATCCGGGATCTTGAAGCAAATCTGAGGAGAAAAACCCCAACACTAATAGGGAAGATACAGTGCTTTTGTTATTCAAATATGGTAACCACAGAAACAAAAGACCCTTCGTTTTGACAGCCAAAGAGGCTCTGGTTGGCACATTAATGACAACAATGTCAACAATATCTTCCCTATAATAGATATGTTCCCAAACTGTGTGAACCCGCACCTGTTTCGACCTGTTTGCTGAAGACAGGGGACACTATCTCCTACTGATTCAGTGCAGTGAATCTTCCCTTCATGGTAAAGAATGGTTGGGTGGCTAATGTTCGGAGACATCACAGATATTAGGTACTTAAGGTTGCTCTTTATTCTACGCATAAATAAAGTAGCTACTTGGTGAACATATGCTCAAAGACTGAATACGTTAGTCAAATCCCAGTGGTAACCACGCAGAGACTGATTTCCTAAATTGAGGAAAATAAAAGAAGAAAAAACTTTCTCGATTTGAATCCAATATTATAAAATCGTTGTTTTTTGCCAGAAGAAGTTATCAAGCCTGTTTTCTTCAACATTAACTGATGGGCCTTCATTAAAATTACACAAGAATGGGCCTGTCCATAGTTTTTAACCAGAATATTAGCATAACCACCCGACTCCCCACAGTCCGATTTTTGTCGCCAAGGGCAGCCGTGGCACGCGCGTCTACTTTCCCGCCAAAACTGAAAGTTTCAAACTGCAACTTGAAAGCAAAGTTTATTAACTAAAACAAAAATTGTCCACATTTCCACCCGTTATCTTCTTGTTAAATCGCCCGCAAAGATAACATTTAACGTTTTGAAAAGAAGATTATCTTGATTTAGGTAAGTACCCTCACAAAATTTGGGTTTTATTCAAACCTTTAAAGTCCAGTTAACTTATGTACTTGCACATGTTAAGCTTTCTTGTTTATATTGTGACATTTCTGCCCTTAATTAGCTCATGTAACTACACAATTTTAGCTTTACGGTGGTAATTTTCAATTTTTTTCATTGCTTTTGTTTTCTTGAAATATCAAAATCAGTTAAGGTGCGTTAGGCGAGAGCCAGACTTGACAAATAACTTTTTTGTTTGTTGTTTTTGACCATACATGGTCGCTTCTAATTTCAGTTCTTGAAAAGCTCTAAATTAAGCAAAAACCGCCATGGAGTCAGTGAGAATACAAACATCTCAGAACAGACAAATCAAGAAAGGCTTTGTGTGAGTAATTTCAGGTCTCATTGACTAACAGCGATGTCGCATGGCTTCATCAGTATCAAACGAAGTTGTGCTTTAAATTATGTAGTAAGTGCAACTGTAAATACTTCCAAGTAAGCTAGCTTGTAGTCCTAATCGAAATATTTTACCCACGATGTCCTACAATCTTTGACTTCACGTAAAACTGGAATATTTGCTTGGAACAAGGAAAGGAAGTCCAGTGTGTCGCAAAGATATCGTGAGAGGAAAATAGTTGTAAACTGCAAAGACATCTTACAATTTCTTATCGACGCAAGAAATTCTCGTAAGAAAATAAACTAACGTAACTGAAGGAACTACCGACGTTAAATGAAGTGCCTTTATTTTACTTTACTTTTCCCGTTTAACGTAAACGCTTTGCTAAATCTCGCTGATAAGTAAACTTTTAATCATGGCCTTTTTTAACTGGAGAAGTAATATGCGCAGATACATTGAGCTGTCGTTAATTAGCCTTTTTGTCCTAACAAAAGTAACTAATGAACTAGAAGCTTCTGAATTCTTTTGTGCTTACATGTGCGTTACTAGTAAAAATCGACCCTTCAATTAACAGTCACATATCAAAACGTGAAAGTTTTCTATCATTTGTTGAGCTTTGCAGTATGAGCGCTGATATACATGTAAGAGAGCTTACGCAAGAACGTAGTCAACGGCAAAGAAAGCGTCAGGAGATTAATTCATTAATTAAAAAATTAAAAAGCAAAACCATGACTGCACGCTCCGCACGTGCGCATTAGATTTTGATACATTCCTTAGCCTTCATTTGCTTATTATCATCATCGGGCGAAACGAATTATCTGTTGGTCTCTCATGACATTCCTCAATTCAGGAGCTGACAGAGACCCTTTTCTACCTTCAATCAGTCTATCAATGTAAATAATAATAGCTGGTCTTCTTACATCATGGTATCCTTAAACTGGGTCCCATAGCAGAACATCACTGATACATTCGTTAATTCTGAGGCTCAGTTCAGTGGGAAGAAATGGCCAGTAAACTTCATCTGTCAATCGATGTAAAATGATAAGCTTTGACATTTGGTGGAAGACATGCGCTTAATTTTCCCTCAACAACTTTATACAGTTTATATCAACTTATTTTTCTGGAGCCCGAGTTACTGTAAAATTTAATACAGAGCGTACTGGATGGAATACTACCGCCAAAAATTTGTATTTACTAGTGAGAGTTATCTTTAGAGACAAGCTTTACTAGACTTGGATCTGTCCTGTGGATTCTAATAATTCAGAGTTTCCGCACTGTAACTAGTTACAATACTTCGTCCTTTCAGATCTCCTTTTAAAGCATCAAGTCAATCTTGGCAAATGCCACCTGCGCCACCACCAATGCTCGACGATGTACTCTCACAAGTGTCTCAGAGAGGCCTCTCTTCCACACAACTTTTCCGTTCCAATTCTGAGCACTTCGACAAAGTGAAAGACAAATTTTTCACAGAAAAATTAGTCGGCTTATCGCCTTTCAACGACATAAATCATTTTCCAAACAGTGTTCACGCAGGACAGCAGTTCAGTCAGAATGAGCACAAGAACTTATCAGGCGTATCGCAGCTGGTTCATTTACAGTCTCCTCCATTTATTGATGATGACGATGACTATACTTATGAAGATGAAAAGGTTATTCAAGACTCCCCAGAGCTGTTCTCTCAAGTAATGGAGGCAGGGTGTGGAACGAAATTCGAAGGTAAAAGAGCTTGTGACTGATAAATGCAAACCTCGAGGTACCACCACTGTCCATGTTCATTTTTTTTGTTTCTTTCTCCTTTTGTTCAGCATAACTTCCCCACTTAAGAGGCAATTATATCGAAAATTTAGTTCTTTCTTGATAACAGATTTTTTTGTATAGTGTCTGAGGAGAAATTTCATCTTCCCATTTTTTAAGAGAGGCGAGGAGATGAGTATAAAAGTTTTGGGTGTCTAGCAGACTATGTTATTGTATTGCTATTATATAATACTTATGACAGGTTCCCCATATTTCTCCCCAATCACTACCAGTCAGTGACGGATGTCTGAATTTTAAGGATTGCTGCTACGTGTTGGCAAAATCGATCCATGGGCCCGCCCTCAACTCTTCTTGTTTTTCGCTGCTTTCACTTTGAGAATTGCAAGTAAACTAAAGGATTTCTCCTAAAATGTACGGATGTTGTTCGAGTCAGGAAGGTCGCATGATCCGATCGCGCTCATTTTCATGTTACCTCTTCCTCGAAGGGATAATTGTTCCCAGCTGATTATGCTTGTGATGTTTCCCTTCCTTCATAAGGCTTCAATTTGAATGAGTACGAGCCCGAAGATTACGAGATGAATACATCTTACCAACAACAAGTCCCACAGCACAACTTCGGCACTCCAAGTCAACTTTTCATCCCCGGCTCAGGTAATATAATCATTTTCTCATTTACGTTTTCTCGGTGGTCAACTGAAGCGCTGCAACTTTGTTTTCGTGTTTTTTTTCTGTTCTTGCAGCTTTTGAAAATCAATGCAGCGATACAAGGTCAGTAATTGGACTCCGATCTGTGAACGAAATACGTATCCTTTCTTATGGTAACTTACAGAGAACTCAATAAACAGAAACCTACTTTAGAGAAGAAGCTAAGCCTTTTGAGGGATAAGTTCCTAAACCATGTCAGTCTTTTTAATTTAAATCCACAGTCCCGGATTTTAAAACAGGTACCCGTAATCCATTTCAAACCTTGCGTAAAATCCCTGGAGTCCCTAGAATCTAGAGTACAGATGGGTCGCACTTTAATAACTGTAAATGGTTTGAACCCAGGAGTCATATCATCATTAAGAAAAGTGCGATTGTCCGGGTGAGTGTAGTCCTGAGAAGGACTGTTTGAGGTGACATTGACTGACGTTTCGACAACCTGAGCGGAAGTTATCTTCAGAGTGTGACACATTTATGAGGAAACGTTTATAGTTATGTATCATGCGGGTGTCGTATGTCGTTGTTTAAGAATTAAAGGGCGAGATCCTCCCCTGTGTAGGAAATTTCGAAAGCAATTAATGATCTCTCGCGTACCCACCCTGGAGCAGAGCTTCCTGTTGTCTTTGTCTTTACTGAGGAAGAGAAAAGGAGGGTCTGCCTGAATTGCGTCAACTCTTTGAAGCCGCCGCAGACCCGAACTTCTGGACTAGTCTATCTTGTTTTTTCTTGTCAAACCGGTTTTTCCGGTACAAGCATCCGTTTAGTGATAAAACCGATGGCTATAATTGAGCCCGCTGTACAATGAAAAACCAAGATGGCGGCGAGATCTGACATATTAGGCTTGGGTTCGAGACTGTTTCCTGGCAACAAGCAGAGTATACTCAATAAAGATCTTACTCGATTCATGCAGTCTTTCTCGAGAACGCCAAAATCGAGCAAGCAAAAGAAAGGCTCTGCTAGCAGGGTGTTGCGTACCATCCACGATCATTTTTTCGGCCAACTGGATTTCACAGAAAATTTCGTCGAATCCCAACCAATGTTGATGAGTCACGTGACCAAAATTTAAAAAATATGAGAGGTTCCTTTTTAAACGCACCAAAAATATGGAGATAGCGTAAAAATGTTTCAGCAAACAACCCCTACCTATTTTTTTTGCAAACGGAAGACATATATCACAGATGATAAACAATGATGATGAAACTGATCAATAAAACAAATGGGCTCTTTGTTTTTTTTTCTCGTAGCTTTTGTTTCCGTGTCACTATGAAAATTACTTTGGATATTTGTCCACATAACGAGAAAGCAACGTTGGCAACAAGTTTCAACACTTTCAGCAAACTGTACTATTTGAAAGGATTAGCTCTACAACACTGTTTAGCGAAACGGCAATGTTATGCTAACAAATGAAACACCAATAATAGCCCTTTTCATGGTTGGTTTTTCTCATTTGCATTACAATGTAATCTAACGTGGATGCGAGGCAATTTCGGGTTAAAATTACAAAATAGCCCGAAATTGCCTCACATACATGCTAGATTACATTGTAATGCAAATGAGAAAAACTAACCGTGAAAAGGGCTATTGCTTAACAAGATGCACTCCTTAATGTGACTCAACAGGTCACCGTGATAACAAAAGAGGCATCTAAAAGCACCCTATATTTGCATTTAAACGCTTATTAAACGAATTCGGTGATCACCAATTTTTATTGCTGGAAAGTTATTAACAGGCTAAGATAACTCTTTTTGCAAAGTCCAAAAAAAAATATTTGGAGCGGATTCAGAGCCACCTTAATATTCTCCAGTTGTGAAGGTGACTTTGAATCCGCTGCAAAGAATTTTTTTAATTTTGCAGAGGGCTTTGTGTGAGCGTGCTAATCGTTTTCCAGCAATAACAATTTGGGGTCACCGAAATCGTTTTTGATATATCATCGTTTAACACAAAATATAGTGTGTATTTACATGTCTCTTTTGTTGCCATGGTGACCTATTGCGTCACATCACAGAATGCATCTTGTTAAGTAATTATTCATTTTGCACAACAACATTGCTGCTAAGCATGACAGTGTTGTAGCGTTGATCCATCTAATAAGACATTTCTCAGTTGTTGAAACTGGTTTGAGCCACCTTAACGAGATCCTCTAGAGCGGATGTTGCATTTATACTACAATTGGATGTATGGTGCTGGCTTTTTCCTCTCCTACCTCTCATATATCCCTATGCACTCAAACTCCCAGTACCACAGTTATCTACCATTTCTATAGTACTCATTTTATGTCCTGAATTCTTTATACGATTTGGCTTTGGCTCCTTTACTCGAAGACTCTCTTAAGCCCATCCATACCGTGCGGTATTCAGTCAATTTCCATATTTCAACATCGTGCAGTCCAAGGTGTTTGATGAGGTGATGTACACAGACAGGCCAATGGTAGTGTGCGCTCCCACTGGGTCAGGCAAAACAGTTATCTTTGAACTCGCCATTATAAGGCAACTCATGAATAGTGGAGGAGGAGTGTCATCTGCTAAAGTTGTCTACAGTGAGTTGCGCATAACAGTAATATGTATTCAAGGCAACGATGATTAGTTAGTCACATTGTGCTTTTACTTTAGCTGCTAAAAAAGAGAGCCGGACGGAATAATCACCCACCTGTAAGGCTCAATCGTAAATCGAAACAAAACAACGCACTAACTCAAAGTAACCATTCCGTGATTCTGCTGAGTGCTGGCTGGCCCGCTTGGCTTGTACAAAGAGACTCTGTAAACGAAATGAAGTCCGCTAAATGACGCACCGCCGAAAAAGTATCCGAAATTCAAAACGCACAAGCAAAAGCTTTTTTCAAAAAGTCTTGCTGATGCCACCTAAAATTAAAGTCACTCCACAGTAAATTCGGTGGAACGGTTTGGTTTACATGGTGTCCGTTTCCTTAAGTCAGCTTAGTTACAGGAAAAAAAAACTAGTCAAGTCTTTGTAGGCATGACGTGTATTATTTAAATTGGTATCACAAGTGACGTAAATGAGGTCTCACGAATAGGAACGTAAGTCAAAATAATGAATGCATTAACCAAACTGACAGTCTCAAAATTTTCTCAATTTAGAACGTTTATCTTAAAATGAAACCAATAGTGACTAGACAGGCGCGTAGCGTCCTATACGCATATACGCACGTGCGTACTTGAAGTGACCAGAAAATTTTGAAATTTTTAGCAATCGTTTCTATTCTTAACATTTTACTTGTACGCAACCAAGATTTCGTGATGAAAGCACCACTTTGATTAAATTCTAAAAACTAAAACAAAAGCTATTCCATGTTCTAACTTAGTTTTGCATTGTACCTTTTTTTTTTTTTGCACTAACAATGCAGTGTTGTTTGGCCAGCGTGCAACAAAAAGGCGAGGTTGCAAAGGAGCGACGTTCCAAGAACGTTCGTGACAAAGGAGCGACGTTCCGAGAACGTCTTGACAATTCCAGTCACGCTAGCACAACCAAAACAATGTTTTAATGCACCAAGTTTGCTCAAAATAAGGGCAAGACGCTTTGTTCTTTGCTTGTATTCACACAACTATTTTGACAAGAAATAAAGAACGCAGTATTTTTCGGTCTGTTTACTTAGGTTCCTAGATCATATGTACTTGTGCGTACTTGAAAAAATGACCACGCTACGCGCCTGCTAGAGTTTAGAGCGAGTTTCAATTGAGTGTCGTAAAACCAACACCAAAGTAATTACTTTGGCCAATCAAAAAGGACGAAGACAATCCAGTAAACCAATCAAACCTCGAAGTTATTAAACGTAGCCAACACAAAGCGCGGGAAAATGTGTACGCGCGAGCCACGGTTGGTTTTGGCTTCACTTTTGATTGGTTGAAAAAGTGGCGCGAGAACTTTAAACCAATCACCGAGGGTCACTGAGTGAAGTAATGCAAAACCAAAGCAATTCGCTCATTACTTTCGACACTCAATTGAAAACCATTGTGTTGTTTCAGAGAAAAACTAACTTTAAAACGGGCCCATTTTTCTTCCAGTGGCTCCAATGAAAGCGTTGTGTAGCGAAAGATTCCATGACTGGAAGGAAAAATTCGAGCGCTTCGGCTTAAAATGCAAGGAAGTAACGGGCGACAGCGAGTTGGATGATTACTATGAGTTGCAGAACACTAGTGTTATCATGACTACACCTGTAAGTTTGATGTTAATGTTAAATTTTATATGAGGTGATATGAGCTCAAGCTGAGACAGTCCTTTGAGTAGGTAGCCTATAACGCTCTTCACTTCACTCAATTTTGTTTTAAGATTGGGCCAAAAATTATCTTAGATCTTACAATTTAAATGTAAAACAAAATGCTAAATTTCTAAAGTGCTTTCACTGATCAAAAACGGTGATGGTCAAATAAGAACACGATTACCTCAAGTCTTTTTTACGACCAGCTTGTGCTATGAGAAACCATTGCAGAAAAATGCTTACGCCTCGGTCGAGAGTTCCCAATTGTTTCGAACAGCTGAACACCAGGTAGAATATGATGACATCGCAAAAAGGGGTAAAAAATAACTTTCTTGTTTACTCTGATCAGTAAGCGGTCAACTCCCAGACGTTACTGTATCATACCGTTGATTTTCCCAAATCCAGATTTGTCGAATTTTAAGAGTATTGTTACTTTCTCAAACAGGAGAAATGGGACAGTATGACCAGAAAATGGAGAGACAACAGGTCACTTGTTCAATCAGTCGGACTGTTTCTAATTGACGAGGTCAGTTACCCCCAACCACCCACATTTGCAGCTCTTAAAACTTTGTGCACCAGCTAGCCCCCCTTTGGCCCCTGGAGTTCGGCGGAGCTTCATTCCCTCTCGGTCCCATTCGCAGCCGTGTTCCTGGAACCCTGATTGCCACGGTACAGCTGGAGCTGATAGGCTTGTAACTCCGACCCACTTTGGCTATAGGAAACATTTCAACCAAAAGCATCGGATTTCCCAGCTCAGCTCTGATGATTTCTTTGGATTTTGCATTCTGACCTTTTAAAGAAGTCAGAATGCAAATCCACTGGGGCTCAATCTGACCGAAATTTAACCTCCTTGGCTACACAATATGCAATAAACCTGTTAACCAGGGTTGTCAATAAGATTTGAAGTAGGTGGAAAAATTGTGAAAGTAGACGGCACTGGGGGCCGTAGGCCCCCGCATAGTCGAGGGGTGTGGGGGCCGCCCAGGCGGGGTACAGCGGGGTACAGGGGCAGAGCCCCGTTGGGGGACCAGGGGGCGAAGCCCCCGGAAGCAAAATGAGTTTGACTTATTGACATTGACAAAAATTGCCTTTCCTCAGAGTAATTATAACAAGTCTCACTTCCTGAAAAGAACATTATTTCTTCTATGTGGAAAACGAAGACAGTCCAGCCATAATCCAGGCAGATTTGTCACCAGTCTTTCTCTTCTGTCCATTCAATATGGCGGACAGCAGAATCGATCGCGTTGTTTTTCCGTACGCGTGTTGAGTAAATTATAATAGAACTCGTTTAAAATCACCCAACAAGCAAAGAGGGGACAAAATGTCATCAAAAACCACTTTTATTGATGATTGCCTTCAGGATATATTGAATGTTTTCCAAAGTAGCCGGCTCCTTAGTGGGGAGTAGGCGCCGGAGTTCGCCGGTTGCCGGCTTCTAATGAAATCCCTGGTTAACGCGCACCGGTGGCTCAGTTGCTTGAGCACTGGGCTATCATACGGTAGTTCGTGAGTTCGACACCGGCCGGACCAACACTCAGGGTCTTTAAATAACTGAGGAGAAAGTGCTGCCTTTGTAATGTCATCTGCAAATGGTTTGACTCTCTAGTCTCCTCGGATAAGGACTATAAACCCTAGGCCCCGTATCACAACCCTTGTTCATAAACTCTGTGGGACGTAAAAGAACCCACACGCTATTCGCAATGAGTAGGACATGGAGTTCCTGGTGTTGTGGTATGTCTGCTGTGGTGTATCATAGTTGGGAGGGTAAATGCTCAGAGATACTAGCTACATCAAGCTACTCTAAATTCCGAGGGTAAATAAAGAGATGATGATGATGATGATGATGATGATGATGATTGAACTGCGTCGTAGGTCCATCTTCTTAACGATGATGCAAGAGGTGCTACGGTTGAAGCTGTTATCAGCAGAATGAAGACAATTCAGTCCACCGTGACTCGGCATGGTGCAAATCGTAGCACCAGAGATGGAATGAGGTTAATAGCTATCTCAGCTACTATACCAAATGTCGAGGATGTAAGTTTGAATATTCATTAACAGTCACTATTTGTGTTAAAAATATTTTGAGACTACGCGCTCATGTGAAATGCAGCGATGATGCAATCGTTTATTGAAAAACCGTCCAATTTCTGTTCCACAGATCGCTTCTTGGCTTGGAGGAATTGATTCCCCGGCATTGTATTACAGGTACAGCTGAAAACTATGACTTAATTGTGGCCTTGAAAGAATACAATGGACCTGCAGTCTTTACAAGAAAGAAATATTTACATTCAAGCTCAAAAAGAGCATTGAAATTTGAATAATTGTTCCACTATAATGCAGTTAAGAACTAGTGGTATTGCCAAGAGAGATGTTTGTTGGCCTTATCTTAAGTCCGTATTCTGGTTGTTCATTTTGCGTTTTTCATAGTATGGACGATTCGTATCGACCAGTGAAGCTGAGAAAAGTTGTTCTTGGATTTAACAAAAGCAGTAACTTCTCCGACTTCGGCTTTGATTTGTCGCTGAACTATAAACTGAGCAGCATTATTCAGACTTACTCGGATCGAAAACCCACTCTCGTGGTAAGACAAACTTGATTCCTGTGTGTCTAAAATTAAAGAAATTCATTTCTATTCGAAGCGAGTTAACAGTAATTAAGATACCGTGCTATGTGCCTCCTCCCGCGCTGCAAATGTGAGACTAGTCCGCCACAGTCGCGAGTGTAGTCTGGCATCTTTTTTATACTACTTCATGTCAGAGGTTATCATTTTGAAGCCATTTCAAGGTCTGGTTTGGGTGAATATTGTTTTGTCTTCCGGCAGTTTTGTTCAACACGAAAGAGTGCTCAGCAAGCGGCACAGATGCTGGTGAAGGACGCGAGATTTATCATGAACTCACAACACAGGCAAAGGTACTTTTATAGGTTTATTCTGTCTTATTATGTCTTTACAATTTCATTAATTTTGATTCATTCCGGTTATTAAGGCTTCAAAGGACAGCAAATTCTCTTCATGATTCAAAACTTAGAGGTGAGTTTCCTCCGGCGCTTTGGCTAGACGTTTCAGTCATTTTATTTCTTTCGTCTAGTTTCGTAACTTATATGGTTAATGCACCACATACCTCAAGTTTCTCATTGCGGTGTTTCTCTATGTTTTCAGAGTTGGTGATTTGTGGGATTGGCTATCACCATGCAGGATTAGATCCTACTGACAGACACAACATTGAAGCATTGTTTATTAAGGGTGACATACCTGTATTATGTAAGCACACTTACATCTTAGTTAAGGTGTTTTAACCGAAGACGATCATTAAGGAGAAGAATTACATCACGCGCATAATCGATTGAACCTCTTACTGAAGAACTTGGCAAAAATGCACGAAATTTTGCAATAAGCAAAAACTGCCGGAAAATTCGCTTCTGATTGGCTTAACGAGAAAGTAGTAAGCTTCCTATCACCTTGTTTAGTTCGATCTGGATTTCTTCATTTATTGCGTTTTTTCTTTCCATTCCAGTTGCTACTAGTACTCTTGCAGTAGGGGTGAGTAGATTTAAATCTCTCTTTTTCCTAAACTAGATACTACTGAAAAATGATCACGTTTGCATCATCAGGACTTGTTTTATACTCTTTCGCTTTCAAACAGTCTTTTGTGGCCATAAGTTCAGAAGAAAAGAAGTCATGATCACCGATTTTTTAATGGCGATGTTATAAACTCCCGTCCAGTGAGTGTGATGTAAATCTCTTCTTTTTCAAGGTAAATCTTCCCGCCCATCTTGTTATCATCAAGTCTACAGCACATTACGTCATGGGTGTGTTTCAAGAGTACTCTGAAACACAAATCCTGCAAATGATTGGAAGAGCTGGGAGACCACAGGTATTTCAACCCACTGATTTAAAATAGGCTATTTCCGTTTTCATGTCTGCCTCTTCTTCAAAGCGAGTCTTAGAGCGAAGTTTTTCTTATGAAACGTAGTCTTCATTCATATGTTAAGTAGACTTAGGGTGCGTTCGATTGACCTTATTCCGGAATAGGAATTCATGGAATAGAAGTTTGAAATCCTTCGTTTTTACAGAGATTCACGTTAAAATTGTCAAACACCGTCGAAAATGCTTTTTTAAACATAACTTTATTATTCTTGTTGCTTCAAAACGCCAGACGTGCCGTTTTAAATCATCTCTCCACATATTCTTATTCCGGAATAAGGTCAATCGAACGCACCCCTAATTACCACCACAAAAAACGTCGCACTTTGACTCGCTTTGAAGAGGAGGCAGACATGAACTCGGAAATGGCCTATTCAGTTTTTTTCTTTTAAGGGTTAATGTTAAGTTTGAAGAATGTGAATATCACATTAAACCTTACCTCCTTTTCATCTAGTTTGACACTTCTGCCACTGCCGTCATTTTGACAACGAACGCTAACAAGGTTTGAGAAAAAAATTCTCCTATCAGTATAGTAACAGTAATTTCAAACTTCACATGTCTTATTTCTTGGTTCAACGATTCTTCGATTATTGTTAACTTTCTTTCTCAACTGTTTTCTTAGGAAAAGTACACTGGTCTGCTCGAGGGAACCCAAAAGTTAGAGAGCAGGTTAGTCAGTTCGTTGCTCCTGTACGCGCTAATTCAAGTTTACCAATGATCAACACTTTCTTGTTCTTTTCTTTTGTTTCCTCCACACCGAACTTATATCCTCAAGCGATTATAATCAGTCTTTCGGTACATTACAGTTTGAATGATTGGTCGGCAGACCTGCAAGTTAGTTTAAATAGGTTTCATAAATGAGCAGAATGCCTTCATGTGGTGATTCATAGTGAATTTATTCTCACAGTCGATTCGAACCATGGCCTTTTGATTGATATTTCAAATGTTCTGCCGCTACAACAGAAGACTTTACGTGTCAATCGTGTTGCCATACTGTAACTGATGAGAATGAAATGGTCGCCCATTCGCAATAAGGTAGTGAATGAATGATTTTACGAATTCATTTACTCTTATTTTTCTCAGCCTCCACCATCATCTCATTGAACACTTAAATGCGGAAATCGTTCTCAATACCATCACAGATGTATCGATTGCTTTGGAATGGCTCAAGTCAACTTTCCTGTACATAAGAATACTAAAAAACCCGATGTACTACGGTGAGTCAGTAAGAGCGTTTTGAAATATCTCCGCAGCAACTGTGTCACTGACCATAATTTTTTTGTCTACTGAAAACACAATGACCGTTCCAATATTTACCAACGAATAGAACGCTGATCACTGAGTTGAATGCCGAGAAAAGGAAAGGACTTTAAAATCAAGAGGTAGTGTTTTGTCTTTTGGATGCTTTCAAAACCGATAAACACAGCTCTAATAGACCAATTTCGATATATTAAAGTTTAGTTCGAAACAAAAGGCATCATCTCGAGGCTCTGGGGAATAAACTCATACAAATCCTCATATTTATTCCCCAGAACCTCGAGATGATGCCTTTTGTTTCGGACTGAATTTTAATATGTCGAAATTGGTCTATTGATTCTACGTGACTAGAGTGGCTTTCAGTTGAGAGCCAAAGCAACGCAATAACGACACCAACCATTTTCAAAAGGTATACGATCATACAATTACAATTCGAAGAAATTACATTTCATTTGTTCAAAGCGCGGGAAAGAGTGCACGCTCAAGTTTCGATTGGTTTTGCTTCTCTCTATTTTTCGGTATTGCTTCCAGGGGTAGATTAAGGGGCACGATTTTTAAGCTGATAACTTAAAGTTGCAATGCAAAATCCAAGGCAATCGTGAAACTTCTTTTAACACTTAAATGAAATTAAAGGCCCCTGCATTCAAATCCCATTATCAGGGAATTTAAACAGGTACGAAGACGACGGCTTCGAGAAGATTGGCATAAAATGTAGCTTTGCCGTTGTTCCAAGTCTCTCAGAATGGAACGTGTGTTTTAGCTCTTCGGACATAAAACTGTCATGAACGGATGTTCGACTTCTGCAAAGGCCGAGTATACCCGAGCCCCATCGGAAAAATCATTTCTTCGTCAGTGTTTTTGTTCATTAAATGACAAATTGTTGGACAGTGGTAATTATTCTACCTTTCCCAGAACCGAAACTCTTTTTTCGCTCTCGATTAAAACCCCATCCTGTACCGCTTGAATAAGTCGCGTAAGAGAGGTTTTTCTCAAGGGAGAGGATCCCAAGGCTTGGGTAGACTGACAGTCTCTGGGTAGATTTAAGTTTCTTAAGAATAGGCCATTTCCGAGTTCATGTCTGCCTCCTCTTCAAAGCAAGTTTAAGTGCGAAGTTTTTGTGATGGTAATTAGTTCTACTTTCCATATGAATGAAAACTAATTTTCATAAGAAAGACTTCGCACTCTTAGACTCGATTTGAAGAGGAGGCAGACATGAACTCGGAAATGGCCTATTCAATGAACGAAAAACAGCAATATGCTGCAAGGTTCAATGAACCATCGACACGAGAACTTCCACATGAAAAATAAACTTGTCGTTTAATTAATAATTTTTGGTCATTTTTCTCGATATGCAGGGATACCTGAGGGACTTGAGAAAGAAAGCCTGGAACAAAAGTTGCAAGGTGACTTCCCACCTGACATCATTGGTCGTCAGTAGAATTTTACGGTTTCTGCAATTAAAGAAAGATGTGTTTTGTCTCGGTGTAACAGATATTCATTTCTTTTACAAAGATCTTTGCCTGAAGAGTTTAAACACACTGGAAAAGGCTGGGCTTATCAAGATGGATGATGGATTTGATCTTAAGCCTACGGGTAAGTAATAGTAAGGTTTAGGTCAATTTGTTGGTCTCATGTGTTCCCGTGAAAGGACTCAGTTGGTAGACTATTCCACCACATCGCAGAGGTCATGGGTTCGGATATCCCGTTAAAGCCACCTGAATTTTTCAGGTGTCTATAAACAGCGACAATTGCTTAAATTGTCCAGATAGAGCGGTTTTCAATTGAGTGAAGTAAAACAAATACCAAAGCAATAGACCATTTTCGAATTCTCACGGCTGGACTGGATCTAGCATGAAATGGAGGCTAATGCGGGCAAATCTTTTCAAATGCAAATTAATTTGCCCGCATTAGCCTCCATTTCATGCTAGATCCAGTCCAACTGTTAGAATACGAAACTGGCCTCAGAGCAGGTGCAAAATAGCGCAATGAACCAATCCAAATTCGTAGCAGTTCCATGTGAACTTGCTCAAAGCGAGCGAAAAATCACGCTTGCAAGTCGTTGCTGGTTTTGGTTTTCCTTTTCATTGGTTAATAATCTGGGGCAAGATTTTCAAACCAATCACAAAGCGTAGCAATAAGCCATTTCCCGAGTTCATGTCTGCCTCCTCTTCAAAGCGAGTCCAAGTGCCAAGGTTTTCTCGTGAAAATTGTCATTCACATGTAAAGTTGAACTAATAGGACATTAGCATGATGACGCCATTTGACTACAAATACCAGAATCCTTCAGGTTTTGGTTGTCTCATCCTAATTAGAGCTATTGTTACTTTTACCCCACTGGGAAAACATAATTTAAATAAGAAAAGAAAAACAAACTGAATTATGGTAGTTGTAGTCAAATGACACCATCGTGAAAGTTCGCACTTTGATTCGCTTTGAAGAGGAAGAAGACATGGGCTTGGAAATGGCCTATTGCAATAGTGCAATTACTTTCGATAGTCATTTGAAAACTGCTCCAAGTGCGAGGATCACTTCACTCCGCTTTCGTCTATAACCCGCGCTTCAAATACATACATTTATTTCATTCAGAAATGTTAGCATCTCGTTTGCGGTAAACGGCCAAAGTCAGGCTGTCATTTGCTTTTTGGAAAAAATCAAAGAAATATGTTTGATTTTAACTTATTTCTTGCCTGTTGTCTACTGAGATATTGAGCAACCTCTCGAAAGATAGAGACAAATTAGAATACGAGAATTACCATGCTTTTATAACAAGCTAAGGCCTGCCGTTTGCCTCTCTCCTGTGTTTTCACCTTGCCTTCCTTCCCAGGGCTTTTCTCCGCCTAGAGTAGGGCGCCCTACTCTCGGCGAAGACTGAAAAGCCCTGGGAACGAGGTTGGTGTGGCCAAGTGATCCCGGGAGCTCTGTGGGCGAGAACAGTTGGTTCCTGGCAGGTTCAACCATGCCGGATTGATCGCAAAGCGAAGGGCCAGACACTTGGCCCTCCAGGTTTTGGGTTGCCCACCCCGTAAAAATCTTTCTGTTATGGAAACCGAAACTAATTGTAATATCTGCGCGGAGCCAGTTGCGGAACTGAGCCAAGTGGTGCGTTGTCGGTATGGCCCAGAATTCGTATTCCGAAAGTAGCTTGCCTTTTGCCTTTTCACGTAAAACCCAGTGCTAAATCTCTCTCATGATATAGCACCAACAACGAGAGGGTCACCATCCAATTCCTGCAGACGTCCGGTTTTCAGTTATTGCTGTAATTTATAAGTAGCGAAATGCAGCTAAGCAAATTATTCCGGGAGACCTTTTTCCTTTGCTTTTCGGTTAATTTCTTACAAATAATTTTTTTTAATGTATGCATCGATGCTTCCCTTCCTCACAGACGCAGGTCGGCTGATGGCCAGATATTGCATCGCTTTCGATTCCATGAAACAATTTCTTCAAATCAAAGGAAAAGAAAGTCTCAGCGACATGGTAAGTGACTGGCAATGAAGACTTCACTCTAAGGCAAACTTAGTGAATGTATTCTTTTTACCATAAGGCAAGAATCAAACCATGGGCGTTACTAAAGTATAGTCTCTGCTTACGAGCCAAAAGGTTACCAACTGAGAGTTAAAACCCTTTTCACTCTCCCATCGATTCCGACCACGTTGAACTCGTCTATTGTAGCTAAGTACTGTGATCCTCTTGGAATCTGGGAAGTCCATTTTTATTCAAGTTTATACAGTTGACAGAGGTATTATTAGATCCAGATACGTAATGTAAGAATGAACTGAGGTTAGTAAATTCACTCTTGAACCGGTTTTGAACCGATTCTAATGTTAAAAATTCCAGGTCGAGTTAGTGTCCAAGTGTAAGGAATTTTCTGACGTCAAGCTTCGTGTGAGTGAAAAGAGGGTACTGAATGCTCTTAACAAAGACAAGAATAAGCAAACTATACGGTAAAAAAGCTATTATTTTTCAGTTATCATATTTGTTATTCATTGATCGCTAATTCATGTGTAGAAAATGGTTCGACACCTTTGACAAATATGGCTATAAACTTTCTCTTTTGCCTTTTTGTGGTTAGGTTTCCGATTAGTGGAAGAATCAAGACAACAGAACAAAAGGTTAACTGGTGCGTTTCCGGTAGTGCTTTTTTTATCGCACTCAAAGCTTTTTGTCGAACCAGCTTAACCGGTTTAACAGAATGACGTTTAGTTTAAGTCAACTAAAACAACGTAAATATTTAACTTAACTACGCTGAGCTTTTTCTAAGTTACTGCTTGTTTGAAGGGCGTTGACTACTCGTTCTCTTGCCTCAAAACGCCGGTGAAACAAGGTTCCTGAATTGTTGATGTTCATGCTTCACTATGTTGAACTGCGTATCTATCACGTATTAACATCTATCTAATAGTTAAAATATATTAATTTTTCCATACTTTTAAAGAAGACTAGAGATGAATATTCGCGCACTCCTGCTTGGCCAGATCTATTGTTGACTCATGTTACAAAAGACTTGTTAGGTTCAAACTGCAATCTGAATATTACGCCGGATTCTATAAAAAACATTTGGAAGTTTGAGCTTTTTCCAGATAAGATTTTTCTATGTAAATTTCGCTGGTCTTTATTAATTTTTTTTTCATTTTTTAAAACAGTTTTTCCTTTTCTATATACAGCCTTATTCAGGCCACTCTGGGTTCTCTTGTCGTTGCTGAGTTCTCCTTGACTCAAGATGTCACGGTTAGTCCTCAAAAGTTGATTGATTTTTGCACGACTTTCATCCTAGTCATTGACTAATTCATTTCTCCGTTATAGTTCCTTTGCTCACACTTTCTTTCATTAATTTCTTCGTATGTTCATTTACTTCTTTGTTTTGTTACTTATGACTTGATTTCTCTCTTTAGAAAATCTTCCGCTCTGGACAGAGAATCACAAGGTGTAAGTAACTGAACCACTGAATGGTCAGATAAAAATTGCCCCCGGAGGGAAGGGGGGGGGAGAACTCGCATATGAAAGGGGTGGCGATGCTCGTCGTCTCGCTTACCTGTTGTAAATTTCGGATTTTGATTGGTCTATTTTAGGAGTTTAATTCAACATTTCCGACGAGCATTCCCACCCCTTTATATACGAAGTCCCCCCCCTCCCGGGAAAAATGTAAGTCATCATTTCTTAAGTACTCTTCTGCTCATCCACTCTTCCTTCTAAAGTTGATTGGAAACGTGTCGTAACCCAAATTTTCTTTTTCTGAAGGTTTGACAGAGCTTCAAATGCTGAAAAGTGATTTTACAGCGCTTCAAAACTCACTTGTCCTTGCAAAGTGTATGAAAGCCAGGTGATTGCATGTATAAAATTAAACATTGCTTCGTCTAATATATTCACTGACGGATTCCACAAAAGAGATCTGGTGAGACTATAATTTGCTCCGAGAACAAAAGCATTTTGTAATAACCTGTACTCATGGTGTCTGTTCTTTGTTCTTGGCAGACTATGGGAGAATTCCAAGTTTGTTTCAAGGCAACTGGAGAAAATTGGTACTCAGTTTACTTTTCACAGTTTGTGGGCGAGGCGCAATATATAAATACAGCTCTCGAATAGTCAGACAATAATTTCAACTCGTGTGTTTTGTGTTTAGGGCTTAGCTTATCAAATATGATGGTCAACGCTGGCTTAACAACATTTATGAAAATTGAGGAAACAAATCCCCGAGAAATTGAAATGGTAAGACTAGCTAGTTCCAGGGCCTTAAGTTCCGCCCCGCGTTCTTTCTTGTTGTAGAAAAAAGGAGAGTAGCTCACCGTAGGAAAAATATTTACTATATCTCTAGATCTTTGAATCAAGCGGCAAAAACGTATTTTTAGATTTTAAGGAGGCTTCTTGCAGAATACGGCTGCCCCCTATCACTCAAAGTGCCCGTACTATCCGGCTAAGGAATGTAATTTTAGATAGGTATTTTCTTTCTTTAACGTGATACTCCGCCAATTTCAACAACTACGATAGGTTCCAGGAAGCGCGCAACTTAATAAGAAATTAATTGAACAAAAATTATTAACAAATAGTTATTGTCGCTTATTTTACTTTCCAGATTGTGAATCGCCATCCACCGTTTGGAAACCAGGTACCGATAAGAACTCACTGACATTTTTCAACTGTTTGTAGAATGGTCAGTTAGGATGTTAAGGGGATTTTTGTTTTCCTCGATATCAAAAGAACCCACTCAATGTTCAGACCTCTGTAAGTTATACGATGTAGTTAACATATCATAAGGCTTATGGAGACCTTAGTTACGATTCTAATGAGATCGGGTTCATTATACATTATACATTATGAAACATGGAATGTACCCTGCCTGCAGTCATGTGTAGTTATTTTATAAATGCGCTTTTTTAGATTCGAGAAGCAGCCTCAAATTTGCCAAAGTTCGAGGTGTCTGTTCATCAGGTCAGTTGATTTAATGACGTCATTATTTATCGTCAGGATAAATCCTGTGATCGTTACATGTACTTTCCAAGTTTTCGTTGCTTTGTGAGGTACCTTAAAAGTCCTTTTACCTGTGTTTACCATCACTAACAATTTTTTGTTTTGTTTTTATGGAACAGACTGGAAGACATCAGTCAAATCGTGCAGAGATTATTGTTACCATAACCATGACGAATTATATCAAACGGAAAGAGGCTATTAGTTCAGAAAGAATTAGTCACTTTATCGTTTTGCTGATTGGCGATGCAGATAACAAAGTTATCTTCAAACAGAGATTAGGGTAATTTTAAGAAATAACACAATGTTTTATAAAAAAAATACATGTTTTAACAGAATCTTCTGTCATTTTCAGTTTGAATTACAAAGTACAGAGTTGAATATATAGTGTGCGCAAAATGCTAATAAGCTATAAGAACAAAAGGAAACATAATGTAAAATATTACAAAGAAAGTTTTAAATTGACATTATAATGTTGATGATTTAGTGTAGGTTTTTCCCATTTTTCATCAACTTTATCATGTCAGTTTAAAACTTTCTTTGCAATATTTTACATTGTCATGTTTCCTTTTGTTCTTATAGTTTATTAGCATTTTGTGCACACTATGTATTCAACTCTGTACTTTAATTTAAACTGAAGATGACAGAAGATTCTGTTAAAACATGTATTTTTTGGTAAGATTATGGTAACGTTTAATCATGAATTTTACAGAATCATTGTTCATGTTATGTCCTGACCACAAAATGACAGAATAAATAGCATTGTAAGGATAGCAAATACTATGTGCAAGAGCGCAGGATTTGGAGCTTACAACTCACATATTTCTCTTCTGAGTAATGATTTTTTGCTGAACATCTAGTCTCCCACGGATCGAGCCGTTCTTTGTGACGTCACGCAACAATCGTGGGGAAGTTACAAATATTTTTGAATTTCCGCGAAAACCAAGTCAAAGAAAACACGAGGGATACTAGTTGCTTCGCTACTAGTCATAGCTCCTGCTTTACTTCAGTTGTGACATTTCAAGAAACACTTCAAGAAATACAGCGTAATGGCTTTCCATGACAAAACAAACTTACCTGTAGGACAGACAGTTTTTTCTTTGATTTAGATACCGACCGAGCACTAACTTTAACTTAATAGATCGTAAAAAGGGGCGGGGCTGCTTAAAAAACAGACAATAATCGTCCTCTGCTGAGTCTCTTATATATACAGCCTCAGCTATTTCTTTTAAATGCGCCAGAAAGGGCTGTTTGTATTAAGTGTGTGAAATTTGAATTCGTTTTTTCTTAGAGACACATTTTTCATGAAGGAAGGATACTGGAGTAAGAAAGTGGAAGTACAGCGAGCACCAATCCAATCATCAGAACTTTCAATCAATCTCATCAGTCAGGACTATGGTATTGCTGCTATACTGGGCAAATAATCTAGGTCTCAGTGAAAGTGATCATCGCTGTTCCGAAGCAACTTGCCGGAGCAGTTACGAAAGAAGCCTGAAAAAATCTAGTCTTGAACGGGACTCGAATTTATAACCTTGCTATTGTGGTGCACTTGCTCTACCAGCTGAACTAACAAGCCAACTGGGAGCAAGTCCTTTGTTCTTCCATCTGAGCATGGGTTGCGCTGTCATGGGTTCGAGTTCCGTTCAAGCCTGGATTTTAGGCAGCGTTTACACGAACGCAGCTTCACGACTTCGTAACCGCGTCAAAATTGATGCGGTTTGGAAGTGCTTACACAAAACCGTTTTCACCAAAAAAATTCGAGTCATGATGGTATAAGCGAGCGCTGCAATACGTGCTAAATTCACTATTTTGAATTGAACAATGCAAATTTCGCGCCAAAATAGTAACCGTATTCAAATCGATGCGGTTTCGCTGTTTACACGACAGATGAAACCGCATCATTTTGAAAACACTCCACTTTTGGCAGCGGTTTCAAATCGGCACGGTTTCGGCAACAGTCTCGACCGGTGTCGTGTAAACAGAAGATGTAACCGCATCGAAAACGATGCGGTTACAAATGAAACCGCGTTCGTGTAAACGCTGCCTTAATCAGGCTTCCTTCGCTACTGCTCACGATGATCATTGAGACCTTAATACTTCGCAGTTCACATATGAGGAAAATATCATATATTTTGTCTATCAAATAATTTGCTCTCAAGATAAATCGTGCGGCAGAGCAATGAAACGAGCGGCCAGGATACACTACCCTCGCCATTTGTCTCTTGTAGCGCGAACACAACAGAATCGCGCGCACAACGATTCCGTCAGTTAAGCAGGTTACGGGGCTTAGAACGCTACTACACAAGGTTTTACGAAAACGAAAACAAAAAAAGATCATGCACTTCTAATCTTTCTACCTACTTTGGCAATGTGCCTCAAAATGGTGCATGGTTAGCGTAGTGGTGAGAGCACTCGCTTTTCATCAGTGTTGCCCGGGTTCGATTCCTAGACTTGGCGTCACATGTAATTTAAATTCGTTGGTTATTTACTCTACTCCACTACTGTAGTTTCCCCCTCTCCTCAAAACCAACTAACGATTTGATATGAAATGATTTTTTCATTTCTGTGCAGTATTTCCAATTAGTACCCAAGTGCTAAATACAGTTGACACTTAAAATAAGTTCATTATTACGTAAAGCTTTAGTCAAGGATGCATGTTTTCGTGTCCTTTGCAGTTGGCTTGGATGTGAGTACAACCTATTCTCCTCATTACATTGGTAACCAATTCCCCCTTACGGTAAGTGATCAACCTTTTTGTTATATTGCCCATTATACTAGTTGACTTCTATCGGCACTAAAAGCAATTTTTCAGCTTCTCTCAGCATTAATAATGCTCACAACGATTCCGTAGTTTTTGTTTGTAGGTCAATGCAAAGAGTGAATGAATGTATGAATACGGAGTTGACCACTCCCTAGGTGCTTTTCAGGGTCAATGACCAAAACACTTTGTGGGGGAGACTGCTTTTATGGCGCAAATGGCAGCCATGCAGTTTACAATCTTAACTGAATGACAAGTACCGATATTTTACACAGGTGCCTCCAGAACAGAATAAAGGAGAGACCACCGCACCGGAGACTAGGTCCCCTAGTCTTCTGGAACAGTGTGTAGGTCCTTTTAACGTCCCACACAAGTGATGCGAGACAGGGCCTACTATTTATCGTCCTTATCCGAGAAGACAAGAAAATCTAACCCCTTGCGGGTGTAATTACAAAGGCAGCACTTTCTCCTCAGTTATTTTTAACACCCTGAGTGTTGGTCGACGGCCGGAGTCGAACTCACGACCTCCCGCATGGCAGCCCAGCAACCACCCTCACATCTCTGATAGTGGCCGCGTGTTTTCTACTAATTGACAGCCATGTGTAATTCTTAGCTTTTGTCCCTTTCATTTTCATTGTGTACAAACGCGCCCTCCTATGAACCCAGAGTTGTTGGAACCAGCGTGTTTATACTTTCAATAGAATCAACGTATGCGTATTACCTATCTACCTCCCTCGAACCAAAACCTATTCTAGCTTTGTTCCGTTTTATTATTTCTTGCAGTTTCCAACCCAATATCTTAACATAGTTTTTACTTTTATTTTTTCAAAGATGAAGCGAGAACCAAGAGTGAGTACGCCTCAAAGCAAGAGAAAAGATGAATCCAACACAAATACAGGTATATCCAACGAATGAATGATAAGGTTCTCACCAGCAGAAGTGGCCGGCTTGGCGTGATGTCTCTAAAAAGGCTTGCGGTGTATGAGACCCGATGAGACCACCTAAGCAGAAACAGCCACAAGTCAAAAAGACTTTGCCGAGTGCTGGAACATGTACTAGATGTAGATGATAGCTTTTGCATTGCTGCGCATATTGATTAGCGTAAAACTCTCGCGTCATTAATTCAGCCAATGACCAATTAAGGCACATTTAACAGCATTTTGAGCGACTTTCAGGTGATAAGAGGTTCATCGCGTCACGCTTTCTGTCGTTAGTAGGCTTTTCGTTACTTTGGTTTTGGATTTATGACATTAAATTCAGTTTACTGGCAATTTTGATTGCGATTGTATCAATAATCATTGATGTGCATTGATAGTGCAAAGCCGCGCATACCTTTTGAATGAATGATGTAATTTATCGCCATAATTCCTTTGGTTTCTAATCACTACAGAGAGGAAAGGTTCGACTTCTTTGAAAGCCGAGGCACCCAGAGTTCCTTGCAATCACCGCTGTTTAAATAAAGAAATATATCCTTTTATTCAGATACGAACGTTTATTCAAAACTCAACTGTAAGTACATCTTAGAAAAAAATTGACATGACCTGTTGATCAACTTGTTACCGTGATTCAGTTCCAGTTGACCTTTATTAAAATCAAGTCAACTTCCATAACGCAACATACATGTAACCATGACTGCTGCAAGCAAGGTGTTATTTTGAAAGCAAACAAAAAGAAGTCAGAAGTAAGTTCAGTTTGATCGTTCTCTCTTAATATAATCTTCTTATTCTGCAATATGCTATATTTTATTTTTTTTGCTCCATAAATAAACCAGAGCCCTCCTCCAAACGCAATACCTTCACTCATGAATTTAATTAATATGTATGTCATCTCTCTTTGGATCGAACAGCATAAAAAAGCAACGACGTTAATTCCACAAGGTAAGATAACTCAAATTTTTTTTTTGGCTCAGCCACACTTTCTTTTCTCGAAACCTATTCCCGTGATAGACTCGCCATTTGTTTTTGGATGATTCTTTCGTGCCCCTATCCTTTGTGACATGTCCCCGTGCATGGTATCTGGACAAAGTGCACGGGGGAAATAAACGCAAATCACAAACTATAACTTTTGATGTCTTACAGATACAACTTCGCATAAGAATGTGGAGGGCGCCGCTCAGCATCATATGGATTCTTATCTGAAAAATCTTCACCAAAGGACTCAAGCGATACCTGGAACACTTGCTGCAAAACGCCTTAAGGTATAAGGTGCTCTTCTAATAATATTTCTCTTGGAGAAACTAGAGTGGGATGGCGAAAGGAGGGGGGAGGAGGTGTAAAATCTATAGGAAAGAAGGGCTGAACATAAGAAGAACAAACGCGAAAAAGGCCTGCCAAGGAAAATAAGTACCCCGTATTCCTTTCTAGAACTTACGCCATCAGTGAAATCAATCCCTCGAAGAAGTATGGTTCACAAACGTTTGATAATTATGGTCGTGGTCACCCAGTGTAAGGAAAAAAGTCTTTCCTCGGGAGGATGCCAATGAGATCATACCGAGGAACATTTACCTCAAACTTCCATGATGGAAATCCAGCCCAATTCTTATAACTGGCAAGAAGTATTCGTTCTTTTATTGAAATCTTGTGTGTTTGCTTCACGAACCATTACTGTTGAAATACAAACCTAGTACGTAAAGATATCAGGGCCTGAAACAAACAACAGCGATTTCGTAAACCAAAAACGGTTTTTTGCTTTAAACTTTTTACAGTTAGCAAAAAGGATTCTTATGCTCATTTAATCGAGTTTTTGAGTAGTTTACTGAGTTCATATACTAACGTTATTTTAACGCATTCCTGTGTGAAGATGTTGGGGCCTGAAACTGGACAAAACAGCGATGTCGTGGATCTGACTCTAAGTGAAAGATTTGGTTACAATCGCAAGACCTCTTTCAACAATAACGCGGATAGCTGTCAGGCGAAGACAGAGTCTTGTGACTTTTCTGCAATGAAAAGACATTTTGGAAGAAGTTGGGAAGAGGATGAATGGCACAAAAGACCAGTGGATGAACAAAAGAGTTTGATGGTGGATTTAACCGATGACGATGGTATCCATGTGATTTTTTCTACCCTCTCTCATTTATTCGAGCCATTTTTTGTAATGAAATGTTCGCAAGCCGACAAAAGTGCGTAAAATTCGTTCCTAATGGCCTCCGATTCCCACCCCTAACATTCTGAATAAATAATCTCTGGGCAGTGGTACAGTCTGGCAAAATAATAATTCTGTGTTATTGTGTGTTGTACTTTTGATTTCCAGAGGGAAAAAAATTACAAGGCGTAGCACCTGATTGGTTGAGCACCGGGCTGTCATGCGGGAGGTCGTGAGTTCAACTCCAGCCGGACCAACACTCAGGGTCTTTAAATAACTGAGGAGAAAGTGCTGCCTTTGTAATTACATCTGCAAATGGTTAGAATCTCTAGTCTTCTCGGATAAGGAAGATAAGCCGGAGGTCCCGTCTCACAACCCTTCAATGTTCATAACCCTGTGGGACGTAAAAGAACCCGTACACTTGTCGCAAATTAAGAGTAGGGCGTGTAGTTCCCGGTGTTGTGGTCTGTCTTCTGTGATGTATCATGGCTGGGGGTAAATGCTCGGAGATATTAGCTACACCAAGCTACTCTAAAAATCCGAGGGTAAATAAAGATATATGATATGACATGACCTAATACCTTTCTTTCTTTGTTTTTTTTTTTTCATTAGATTTCTTTAACGATGAGCTGCCGTGCTTTTCTGTGGAGGAAATGTGGAATGAAAATGATCTTACCTTGATTCCAAGTGATGATAATGACTTATTCGCCAGTCCAGAGGTGCAAAGTCAGTCAAAACCACATTACTTCAACAAACCTGCCCTGGAGAGACAACAAAGAAATACCCTTGACGCCAAACGGACACTTGACAGGAGCTTACAATTTCTATCCGGGTCTCCGGTGAAAAATGCAGGGGCCGCCTTTTCCTCCGCGAGTAGCAGCAGTCCGGTGAAAAGAAATAATAACAGAGATGGTCCATCCCTGACCCTTAGCCCAGATTCAGTTGACTTTTATCCTGGCCCTCAAGGAGTTCCTGGTTTTATTTCATTTCCACAATCCACACTAGGGATGAAAGATCTTGCGGTTGTAAAGCGCTCTGGGAGCCCAACAACACAACACTCCCCAGGATCGGATAATTTCGAGACTGAGGATTATTCGGGGTCTGCAAGACGTGCGCACAGGGATCTATGCAAAAGCCGCATAAACTGTACAGTTACAAGAGAAAGGAGTCCTAAAAGTCATGAATGGGGTTCACTGACAGATGAATTCCTGAATGAGCTTACGACCGACGAAGACTGGGATACTTTGGCCGTTCACACTTCGCCACCGATTCCGAAACGTTGTTCCCCAGACTTTCAAAAAGACGCCAAAGCAAGCTCCAGCAGTTCAGACAGACACAATGATAAAGGAACATGCCTGAAAGATAGCAGTCTGCCTGTGGCTTCAGGCGATTTGAGTCCAAAAAGAGCTACACAAAGGTAAATGTGATATCAGAAAATTTCTTCTCTAAAAATGACCATTTTTACACTAGTAGTTCGTCCCGTCTTTAAACTAGATGAATAACACGACGGACGCATAATTCGTCTGGACGGATTATGCGTCTCTAGTATAAAAATGGCCATTATATCCATGATGGAAAATGCTTGTGTATGAGGGTTTGTGAAATGTTTGCAACTACATGTAGGTGCGTACTTGCAAAATTCACCTGTTCTTCATTTAATTTGCCCAATTTGCCAGTGCAAACTTTCCAAAAAGCAGACAAATTTGAAGTAATTCTTGGTTTTCACGTGACGTCGCGGCCGCCATGTTGGTGTCCCCAAACAATGAAACGGCGGCCATGTTGGTGTCCCGACCCAGTCCTCCGGGAGTTGAACGCTATTATTACGCAAACTTTTTCTTTTGTTCAACATGGCTGTTGATCACGTGAGTGATACCCAAGAATTGCTTGATTCTGGGAGAAGGTAGGGCAATAACTGCCCTAGGAATATCGAAGAGTTCAGGAAACCCATTGCGTTCAAGGTCGTTTTAATAATTTTTTACTCAGCTTATCTATTTTATCTTGCAGTCCCATTCGTTCTTCCTTCTTCTCCTCCAAGTCATTAAAGTGGTAAGTCAGTTGTCAGTGTCTTAGGTGCTTAGTCTAGATTTTGACCTTAGGACAGGTGAGTTCAGGATATCAGCAAAAAGATTGATCAATATCAGCAGGACCGGTAATCGTTTGATTCCAAATCCTCTTATATCGGTTTCAGTGAACGAGAAAACGAGGATCAAGACGCATTTGCTGGGATTTTTAACACCACGTTGTGAAACAGAAAATCTGGGAAGTATTCCTGTAGAGGAAAAGGAAACTCCTATAATAGGCCATTTCCGAGTTCATGTCTGCCTCCTCTTCAAAGCGAGCCTAAGTGCGAAGTTTTTGTGATGGTAATTAGTTCTACTTTACATATGAATTAAAACTAATTTTCATAAGATAAACTTTGCACTTGCACTCGCTTTGACAAGACGAGGCAGACTTAAACTCGGAAATGGCCTATTCGTTCATCTTCAATAGCATCGACTTTGACTAAAAACAAAGAAGATGACATTCAGATACTGGGACATTTGAACGTCCCACATCACAAAAAATGTGATTCACAGATATTTCATTATCTCCGCAAGCTTTTAACATTTTCAGACTTCGTACTTTACGTCAATTGCGAATGTAGTTAGAATACACTGCATTCTTTACACTGGTTTGATATTAGTAAATATACCAGCGCCTTTTTAAGACGTGGCGAACTTTGAAGATCGGTGTCACAACGAATTTAGACCCCCCCCCCGTCCTGATCCACTAACGGATTTAGACCTCCCTGAAAATAAGGGTTCTTTTGATTAAGGTACGAGTAATAAAATTCCTCTGCAAATTGTTTTTAGTTGTAAGAAACTTTACTTAATACGAGAACTAATGACTGGAAAGGTTTGGTTATGAAAAAATGAAAAATCTTCTAAGCCTTGCAGTTAAGTAAACTTTTCCAACCAAGTGGTGTTGCATGTACTTCAAAAAGTGGCACCTCCTTTGTGAAAGCGCCACCCATTCAAACTATCAAATGGAACAAAAAAGAACTAAGAAAGAAACAACGCATTACGAAATGCCACAAAGCGTGCGCTTTAAGGTAATTCCCTTGAAATTGTTCTACTATCAAACTTTTTTGGAAACTTGGCATAATTAACATTCATGATATGAACATTAAAAAAATGCAATAAAAAAATGGGGTCACCGTGCTTGTTTACGCGTCAGCAGGCTCGTAAAATGGGGTATTTTTACTGTTTTCGCGTTAAAATTTCGAATCACCTTCATACAGAATTAAGTCTTGGTTACTTCAAAGACAAAATTTTATTTTGAAAATAAAGCTTCTTTAATTACATAAGCAGTAATGCTTCATTTACGCCTACTTTGATTCCCTGGTTCCCTCCAAATCCGCTAGTGAATTTGTACCGGGGGTCTAAATCTAGGGGGGTCCAAATTCGCTAGGACACCGGAACTGAAATAACCGGGTGGGGCTTGACTGAACAAGAGGGTTGCTTTCATTTTTGTCGATCACCGTAACCACTCATCAATAATACCTTTCATTGCTTTTGAGCATTTTAAAATTTATTTTATTTTGTAAACCAATAAAATACCTTAATTTGTTCTAATTGGTTCAAATCCTTGTGAGTTTTGTATTACAGATTCAGTAATAAGAATTTACTATACACTTTACCCTCAAAAATAAATACTTCGCGTTTACTAAATTACAAATACATCATCACGAGGAATTCGAAAATTATTGTTCAGTTACAAAAGCCGAGGCTTAACAAGTAAAATCCTTAGCAATTAATTTGTCAGGCAATGTTACTAACGTAAATAAAGACTCTCCCATGTGGATAGAGCAATGATGTAACACTTCGTTTTCAATGAAGTTTCAGTGAGACAAACTAGTCTGTTGAGACCGAAAAATAACTAAAATTTTCAGGGTTAGTATCGGCTCGATTTCCGCCACTCTCTCGAGTCCGATCTTCGTTCCTCCCCAAGAGGCTTTTCGGGGGGGGGGGGGGGGGGGGGAGAACGTGGGCTCCTCCCCCGAATCAAGCCTAGGGTAATGTAAAACAACGAATAGGCACAAAACCCTTCAAAATATAATATTATTTCTCACCATAGTTACGGTTTTGTATTATAATTGCTTCGAGATGAAAAACCTTGTTTCCAAAAAATATTCATAGCCACTCTTGCAAGTCCAAATAGACCTACTTTTGAAGTAAATTCACCACTTTTTACGAAAAGTTGGAGTGACATGGAAAAAGGTAAAACTCGAGAGCTTTAAACTTGTGACGGAAAATTCATTTCAGAAAAGGAAATGGGACTAAATAAATGCTTTGCACAAGTTAACCACATGCCTGGTTTCCATTAGACAACAGCTTGTTTGATGGCAAACCATCCAAGCGATGTTCTGCCGGTCAACAAGGCATTGGCTAGACCACAACTGGTAACAATCATCCTAAGATTCGAATTGACCTAACCTCCATCTCCTGTACAGATTCTGTGATAAAATTGACTCCTCGCAATTTGCTTGATAATTTACAGACCACGTATTTATAATATTCACTCATTTAATTTAAATAATGGTTATCATAACATAAGCTAGTATTATTCTACACTTTCACCGCCCAATCTTGGCCTGGCCTTTTTACAGTCATTTTTGATAAGGAAATGCTAACAATTAGCAACACTTGATGGTCCTTATCTTCGAAGTCGTCACTGAGTAAATGCGTCGGCACGATCATCAGAATCCTGACCAAATTCGTACGGCCTCAAGAGAACCTCGGCTAAAGGAGAATTTGCGCGTACAAAATATCATTCAGTTCGACTTATCGAGTCTTCAATTACTCAAATCGTGTTCCACGGTTACCTTGGTATAACTTCGCGCCCGTAGCGGCTAAGACCAGAAATCGGAAATAACCTTGTTAAATTACGTGGAAAACCTACCGGATCGTATTTTTTGCGTTTTTACTTCGTAGTGTATCATCCACAAAATATGCATGTGTAAGAAAGACGAAAGCATGCGAATGATGTGACGCGAGTCTTCATGGCTAACTTCGTTTACCCTCTGATGTCCCATTCAATGCAACTCCATTTAAGCCTTGTTTCCCCTCTTTTTTTCCTTGAAAAGCATCTATGCGCTTGGCGCCCTTCTCCGACACGTTACCGTACAAAATCCTGCTCCGGCTGGGATGTTTGTTCCGTTGAGGAAACGGGTTGAAGTTTTCGGGATACTTACACCGCCTGTCCTCTTCCAAGAGCCATGAACTATTAGCATTATCCTTCGTAGTTCCTAGGGAATACGTCCGTCCCGTCCCGCCGAAGCTACTGATACCCGTTTCAGGTACACTTGAATTACTTTTGTCAGGCACTCTGACAGCTTTGGGTGCGTGATTCACCGAGTGGTTACTTGCTGGAGTTACTGTTAACGACGTTGATTCCGCTACAGTAATTTTTGGTGGCTTATGCGCAGGCTTGAGGGAAGGAAAAACAGGACGACTTTGCGTCGATTTGACAGTTTCTAAAGAAGATACTTCGCCATTTAATCCAACGTGCTGGATCTTATGCGAATTCGAAGTAACTCGTTTGTTCTTATTCGAGGGTGGTAGTTCAACACTTTTACATTTCTCTTCGCTTCTTACACATTTCTCCTCGTCGTCTCTTTTAATTCCTAAATCCTCCGCCCTTTTGATTTCAGATTGTTTGTCCAAGCTTTTTAATTTTTCCTCCTCAGTTGAGCCATTTTTTGTCTCATTAGGTTTCTTTTGGTCTCCCTTAAACAATTCATTCAAATGCTGCATACTTTCCATTTCGTAAGCATTCGGTTTCACTTCCGGTTTCGCTTCACCCTTGTCATATTGGCCATCCGACACTCTTTCCGCGGTCTTCCCTTCGCTGCCTTTCTTATCCGTGAAACGGGTTTTGGAAGTTTTACTCTTCCGTTTAGTCGCAGACACAAGGAGATGATTAATCGCTGCAGGAATACTTTTTCGTTTTTCAGATTCCTGTATGTTTTTCACTGTAGCCTCAGAAAACACCACCACAGCATTTTGTTGCATTTGCCTCATTCTTGCATACTGCTTTTGTAAGAATGACATCTCTTCTTGAACCCGACTTTCCCTAGAACCAAACTGCTTTGTCGTATAAGGCAATGGCGAGTAACCGTCGGTGGCAAAAACACCAGGGCTTGCCGCAGCGATATCACTGACGTCCTCGATTCCTTGACCTATCGCCTTCATTCCGTTACCAGGGACAATGTCCGAAAAGGGTAAGAAAGCCCCTAAGCAACTGACTCCTTCTAGATCGTCCGCGTCGTCCTCTTCATCGCTGGAACCACGTCCCAATGCTGACTGCGGATTCCGGTCACCAGTGATGTCAGAAAATGGATTGATGTTGTAGGTGTATTGCTCTCTAAGCTCAGCTAAGCCGGGTAAAGGAAACGGCGCTAAGGAATAAACCTCCTACAAAGACAATGCAGTTTGTTGTTGCTCAGTAACAACTGGAACTGAAAACAGACCAAGAGCCTAGGGGGGTGGGGAGGGTGTCTCGTTTTTGGTGTTTTTGTCTGCAAAAAGTGGGCGCCCTCCCCTGGATCCGTCATTGCAGATGCCGAATTTATATTTAAATCCCGAGTCCTGTAGCCTGTATACTACTTACGTCAATGCAATCTGAACTTATCAGAAAATTACCCAACACCAAGAAAATGAGTCAACTAATTGCTCATCGGATAAATGCCGCAACCACAACGCTTTACCTGCATCAGTGTTTGACAGTCGATAACATTTCCGGCCAAGACATCTTGTATGAGAAGACCCATCGAGCTGTAAAACTCATCCGCCGTCTCCACGTCTTCGAGGCGCCTATAATGAAAACATATCCATTAAAAGCAACTTTGGCTAAGTGCAAAATGAACTTGAATGACGCTCTTTGTAAATTATTTCATTTCTTGTCGAGGAATTATTTAATCAATGAAGGGGTAGTTTCTAAAGAAACTGTGGTGCTGCGTCGGTGGGGAAGTAGAAAAAGCTTTTAGAATCTCTGTACGGTGGCCAATTTACATTATCAACTCCGTTGATAAAACCAAATTTCTGTAAATTATTTAATCAGCTGCCGTAATCCGCAGCAAATTAAAGTCGACTGAAATTTTTAGTACAGAAGTTTCTACCTTCATCTCAATCATTCAAATACACACTTTTTGGGTCGATGCCATGTTCACAAAACTCAAGGAAAAAAATCTTACTCAAGATAGTTAAGAACTACAATTCTCTTTGATAATACCATAAGCTATTTTTGGACGAGATTTTCAAAAATGTTCTTGAAGTATAAAGAAGGGTTGATACATACGCTCCTAGCTTTCCCCAAATGGCCACAGCAGCCCTAAGAAGCACCTCAGAACCTTCTAGCAGAATAGAATCCCAGACTCGCAAGACAGTCTCTTCCGGAAGACAAGTCGCAAACAGCGTAAGAAACCACTGCATGGTAAACACATTGATTAGAGGGGGCTCATACATGGCACTGGTACCACTCTGTGACAGGGCTTGTGCCTGTAAGCTGTCAAGGTGCTTGGAGAGCCTATTCAGCTTTGCCCGCATCAGGTCACGCAACACTGCCATGTCGACCGATAAAGCTCGCAGGTTGTTTGCAAAGTAGTTGGCGGGTAACACATGATCGATAACGTACACCATCACCTAAAATTGAAAAAATACGGACAATAGGCGTGTCTCTTTGGAAAGTGGTATCTTTAGCTTCCAATTAAGCTGTACATGACAATTCGTCCACTTCTTCAGAGAACCATTGTTGTATTCACTTTCAATTGTTATTCAGCCGCCTATCCACACGTTAGGGCTCCAAACGATGCGAAAAAGTCACCGGTCCCATATTGAGAACACATAGGTGACTACCGTCAGTAAGGAGCTTAAACAACAACAACAGCGACGACCACGTCCAGGAGGGTCACAGTCCAGTTTTAATTTTGTGAGTCGTCACCAGTTCTCTCACAGGTCACAGGTCGCAGGTCATTCTTTTACCAATACAAAAGTAACCTAAACATTCTTAAAAGCTAACCTTAGGCCTAATTAGGCCTAAACAAAAGCTTTTAGGCCGAAGGTTAGCTTTTATGAATGTTTAGGATACTTTTTGTATTGGTAAAACAATGACCTGTGACCTGTGAGAGAACTGGTGACAACTCACAAAATTAAAACTGGACTGTGCAAAATTAAAACTAGACTGTGAAAAATTAAAACTGGACTGTGAAAAATTAAAACTGGACTGTGACTCTCCTGGGCCATCGTACTTCATAAAACCTCAAATTTGGCTATTTCACGTTTAGGGAGCTTGCGCAAGGACGACAATGACGACGACGGCTACGAGAACACCACAAAACAATGGGTTTAATGAGCAAAAACAAAGGCTCTGCACGGCCCTGCAAATGCGTTTTGCATTTTGATACATTTCTTTGCAGTCCTTGTCCTGACAACGATGTGAATTGACCAAATTTAAGGTTGTGTAGAGGACATGAGAACCTGACGAAACATTTCTTAATTTTCTTCCCAAACAACCACACCGTTCATGCCAATTTTATTCCTGCAATGATGATACACATTTTCCATTCTAAACGACTTGGAGTTACCACAAAATATGAATAATAACAGGAAATAATATTTTTAAACAACGTTCTCGTTCTCGTTGCCGTTTCCGCCTCCAAAATAAACACCATGAGAAATTGTTTTGTTTTCAAACTGTTCCACTTAAGAGGGTTTTTTCGAAAGGGTCTGTGAGCTGAAACAAAATGATGGTCGGGCGTTACCTTCAAAGCGTCTTCCTCGTTTCTTTCCATGACTTGTAGAATTAGTGCTGCGATAACGTTGAATCCTTGACAGTAGCCAACTGCCTTGTTACGTCTGGCATAAGCCAACAGCACACGCTTGAGTGCTGCTCTTTCCTCTGGACTGTCTTGGCCGCAAAACCAACCACACCCAGTGCGGTGAAGATCCTACAAAGAGGCAAGTACGAGACACAGGTTAGATTTCTGTGTTTTTTTGGCATCCACTTTCAACAACGTTCACATACAATAAACCATGGTAAAATCGATTTAACCACAGTATTGAGTTTGTGACATTGCTGATGCATGTTGTTTCAACCCAGACAAGTGATTTAGCAAGGCCTGAAATACTCATCCCACAACAGATGATTAGTCTGAAGTGTGTTTCATCAAGGAACATCCTGGCATTGCCTGACATGCACCACACACTGAATCAAACAATGAACCTAAAATTTGGTGATGGCATACATGATAGGGTTGAGAGGTAAGAATGAGGTTAAGTCATGACAAAAAAGATCAGAAATGCTTTGCCAAAATTAATGCACATCGTATCTTTCAGTAAGCCAAAGAGAAATTGTATAACAAAATTCTATCACATGATTCTAATTACCTTAACTATCTGTGATCCAAGTTCATCATCATCTGGGTTACTCTTCTCATTAAAACAAAACTTAGCTGTTTTCTCCCAGTCTAGATCTCTAATCTTGCTCTCAGCCAAACATAGCCACAACTTCAGCAAACAAAAAAGTCACATTAACAGATAATCTCTGGATGCAAAAATGATAACTGGTCTTTTCTTATTAAAAATACATCAATTTCAGGGCAACCTTACTCACCCTTCTTCTCCATTGTGACGGAACACCCTCCTTTAAACGAGCAATAGCTTTAAAAGCAGCTAGCCACTGCAAAAATACATTAAGGTGGAGAAAAAGATCATGACAAAAAATTCTTAGGACAAGAAGCATAGAAGTTATTTATTTTACTATAAAAGGTGAATGCTGGAGACTCCGTTAAAGTTGTATTTCCCTCTTCTTTTAGTAAAATGGGTGCAAGAGCAAGTGACACGATGTACAAGGGAAGGATTTGAGGAAATAAAAGGTAGATAAATAGATAGTTTTATCGTCTCTAAACTTGCAGCCAGTAGGCTGAATTATGCTAATAATAATAATGTATGCTAATAATTGTAAAAATGTACTAATAAATAACATGATAAAAGGATAAATGGGTAAAGGTATCCATCCCAAAGATAGTAATTAAAATAACTATATTCTAATAGACTATGAAATTCTGAGGCAAGACTGAGTATGAAACTGTTCCTGGCCTGGTTCCGGTCTTACACTTAAACGACACAAACGCTCTGGTTGACCTAAGGGAATACGCTGCCATGTGCTTAAGTGATAACAACCTATGCAATCTGTGATTACTATCTGCACAGATCTCTTGAAACAGATTAGAGCATATTGACTCCCTGCAATCATGTTGTGTAGGGAGATCTGTTGCATGTATAGCCTGGGTATGACAACAGAAATGAACATTGCACATTTCTGTAAATGCTCTTAATCTTCGCCTTAAGTAGCATGGAAGTGCGCAATGGAAAACAGGACATACGTATTCCGGAATCGATCTGATACAGGTCACATAGAAACGCTTCAGTTCTGATGGCGATACATGAGATCTCTCAAGTTGTCTGAGAAAGTGGAGCCTGGACAAAGCCTAGTCATTCTTGCATGGCTACTCACCATCACGGGTCTTGATCATTTATTAATGAACGTAAGAATACACTGTACATATACAATGTATGTAACCTGTAAATGCTGAGAAAAGGTTCACAACTAGTTCTTACCTGCTTATAGGCCTTCTTACCACTTTGTGGAATAAATGAGAATCTGATCTTTGTATCCACACCTAGAGAAAAGCATAAAACTTTCCTATTAACCATCTCAAATGCAAACTGACAGTACAATGCAACAAAAATACCAGTCTAGTGGCTAGACACCTATTAATCTTAGAGGTTCAGCTCTGCCATCAATCTTTGTCTTTCTTCACCATTGTCTTGTCTTTCTTCACCTAAACGTGTAAATTAGTACTTTGGACTGTACACATAACTATAGGGATAAAACCCCAATTACAGCTTTGCCTGTTTATCACAGAACAGAGATAAGAGCAAAGCATGAGCACTGTGGCCATGTTCCAACAGAGTGAATTCTGTAAGATTTTTTGAGTTGGTTGTGTTTTTCTCAGTTGTATTGAGAAAAAGACCATTTTGGTCAATATGGTAAATGGACCTTTTCAACCAACATTAAACCAGGCTAAAACTATTGGATAGTATCAGCTGTTGTTTCTTTGCATCTTTTTTGCATTGGGTGAAGGTGCCAGCTCCTAGCAATGGTCACTGTATTGCCCCAGCTCATGGGGGCTTGAAAGCAACAGTGGATTTCCAGTGGAAAAGAATTGCAACACAGTTGATTCTTTCTATAGCAAAACATTTTGATATTTGTCTCATGCTATTTGCAGGCAAATTTTAAAGGGTGTCTGTGCATCCCAACTATTGCCATGGCAACGGTACTGCTAATAGCCTGTGAACATTTCTGGCAGTCGTTTCTCTCCCCCAAAAGACACTGTCTGTAAACTTGAGCTGCAAAATAATTTCTGTGACGTAATTACTTTGTTTTTTGTTTTTTTTGGCTAATCATGTCCCATGAGAGAAGAGCGAGTCAGGTGATCTCCACGCAATCCATGTAATCATTGTCACTAGTGAATCTTTGAAACAAACAGCTATGAGTGAAACGCCAAAGAAATAAGATTCCCTGCAGTGGTGAATGTTGCATTCTTTGACAGACAAAATGTTCAGTTGCAAAGAAGAAGATAAAATTAATGTATTTGGTAAGAGTGTTTTGGACATCTCCTCTTTGATACTTCGAGCCGATTTAGGTGGGCTATCTACCGATCAAAAAGGTATAAATTAAAAAACAGTTTGACAGTGACATTACTCGTCAAGTTAAGAGATCACCTTAAGCTTTAAGTAGCGCACTGGAGGCAAAGAAATGTCAGAGTTTTGGTGACGCTTGCTTGAATGTTTCGGCAAAGTAAAAGTATCCAGAAAAGCAACTATTAAATCACCAGAGCGCCATTGTAAGCCCCAGAATATGCATAAGCCTGATTGCCTTTGGAATTAATTAGCCTTTCACTGATCCTAGAGTTTGCTTTTGCACCATCAAGACCACAAAACGTTGTTAAAGAAGTTTTTATAAGTTTCAGTGGGAGCTCAATGCATAAGAATTTACATCAACACCGCTTCCTAAATCAAAAACTCAAGGCACTAACTTGAAGGAATTGCCTCTTCCAGAATCAGAAAAAGGAGACTAAAGGACATCCTAGTGTAGAATATTCTAGTAAAACAATCCAAAAAGAATTTGTAATGGTAAATCACAATCACAATCACAATGTTTGTCAAAGAAGAGCACAGCACAGACAAAAACACCACAAGCAAGGCTACATGATAAAGTGAGGACTTTCCAATTCGTGCAGTAAATTGACAAAACCATTGTGTTCCTTCTTGGCCGCAACATACTTGCTTACATCCTCCTGGTGGCTACTTAACTTTTTAAAAATCTCACAATCCTTTTGAATCGCATCTTCCATATTGCCTGCCATTAATCTGACTTGTGTTTACCTGGACAACACACAAGTACTTTGCGTGTTCCATGCATGTTGGTTCTGGAGATTTATGAGACTAACTCTGATTGGCTAAGAATTTTACTTCACAGAAATTGTTTAGCAGCTCAAGTTTGCAGACACTGCTTTTCAGGAGAGAGAAATGACCGCCAGAAATACATCTACATTCACAAGGCGACACTGCTAAAAGACCCCTCTAAAATTCAGTCTTTGAAAAGTGGCTTAAAAACTAATTTGATGACTTAGTATTTTTGTCAAATTTGAAGGCCCCATCAAATTATATTCCCTTATACGAAATACTAGAACTTGAATTATTTATGAAAACACTGTTGGAAGATGAAAACAAAATAATTTCCCCCAATAAAATGATTTTAAAATTTCCTTGAAAATGCAGTAAAGCAAATAATACTTGTATGAAAAAAAATAAGTAAGTAAGTTTTGAGATATTGCTCAACAATTCCACCAAAATTTATTTTCAGTTTTAGCCATTTGAGGACACATTTTTATTCCACGGATACATCTCACCAGAGCAGGTTAAGCACTGCATATGTGGCATATGTGTGTTTGCTCAGCTGAGAGACCTTTCGAGACTCCTTTAAGATTTAAAAAGTTTTCTCAAACTCCCTAAGAGCAAAATCACATTTACTGTTCACTTAGGATTCTCAATTTAACACCAGTGTTACTTGAACAAGTGCATGCTTATTTGATAAGTTTATCAGTAACCTGAAAACTACAAAATTTGCACCTTTTTATGGCTTTTGTTTTGTTATGATTATGCACATGAGGCCTATTCACACTGTCCACAAGACTTATTCCAGCAGTGTAACAAAACTCAAAACATCTGTTTTCTTCAGGTTATAGTAAATTGTAATGCATTAAAGTGAAAAAAAGTAAAAGATCGAGTGACTCATAAAATTTACATGACAATAGCTATCATTGAATGATTTGCAATATACCTGGGACATACAGATGCGTTCAACAAGTTGAAGAATATTTTTGACACCACACTGTACTTCCTTGTTGAGCTTACACAAATTTAAATAAACATAATTGCATGTTAATACCTTGAGCACTTGTTTCGAAAAAACGCTCTTTAGGCTTTGATCGTTGGAAAAAAAACCAAGTGCCTTTGTGACAAAAATTGAAAAGTCACAGGAATATTAAATGCGGAAGATTTCTGACTCTTTACCTTTGAATTGTAATAATTTGTGAAGGAATATTTAATTAAGCTTTACTAGTTACAGAAAAGGGTTTTCAATTTTTACCTTTCACGAAACAAGAATCACTAAAAATTTTAAACTTGAAGTTAAATATTGGGCAATACGTGGAAAGGTTAAAAAAAACCCGGTAACTAAAGGCAACGTTAAAATCGCTTTAGAAAGGGAAAGAATGATTGTGTACTCACGTCTTTTGAGGGACACTGCTTGCAGAATGGCGGTTAAAACATCAAAATTTCTCTGCAGTTTGTACGCGTGCTTATCGCGTCTTTTTAGCTGTTTCACCAGCTTCGTCGAAAGCATAGAAATTCTTGACCGCATTTCCTTCGCCATCACTCGCAATTCATCTGTTTCTAATGTATATAAAACAAAGGGTGTGAAAATAATATACACAACATTGGCCAATAAAAATATCATCACCTCAAAAGAAAAATCGATAACTGCATTAACAACAAATGCACAATTCTGGGGAAGCACTAGCTTTCATTAAAGACATTCTTGAAGTAACTTTTAGCGATGTAAACACGCGACACAACGTGATTTCACTAAAAATCGAGTGAGTTGTTAATTTCAAATTTTATTTCGATCATGCGACGCGCAACGTTTCTGTAAACAATCAAGGTTTTAAGATATTTGATTTTCATCTACACAAAGAAACACATGGTAGTTTTTCGAGAACAACAAATGCAATATTGAGTACATGATGATATTACATTGCAGGTCTACCAATAGGCGTTTTTAATAAGCTTATCTAAGTCGTACCTTTCGTTTGCAGCTCGTTTCGCGTCCAACTTTCTCCGCGTTCCTCAAGGTCGAAAGAACCACCGTAAAAGCTCCCTGAAGTAGTTGAGCATTCAGTAACATTATCACTATCCACCGAGTCTCTACTGTGGTACTGATCATAAATCTCAAACAAAAGACAGTCGACAATCGAAGCTTTTTTCTCAGCATTGATCAGGTCGTTACGGTGCCTCTCTGGGTCATAAATAGTGGTTAAGCCGGCCGAATTTTCAACCGCACCAAAACTCCAATCTGAGTCTTCACTCCTAGGACTCAAAGGGCTTTCATCGTAACTGCTCTCAGTGCTAAAACTTTCGCGTTCAGTGCTTCCTTGCCGTTCGAAATCCGAATCTTCGTCCATGGTCTCAGTGGCCGCCATGTTGATTCGTCCACTGACATGGTTCATTTTAAATTCATTGATCTAAGCAAACTACCACTCAAAACTCCCGAAATGTCCATTAACATCACCTTGCACTTCATGAAACGAAAGGTTTTCTGATTAAACTATTCTGTAGCATTGTCCACGCTATGTTTTAGGCTGAAATAAGCTCTTACTATTTTATCCAAAGCGATTGCTAAAAATAAACCCCAAAGAGCTGAGATTTGATCATTTGATCAACGACACATTACACTGCCTTTTTTTCACAGTTTGTGGTAGCTAAATGCTGATAAGAATAATAACTTTACAAAATGTAAGTAAAAAGTTTGAGATGACTTATTGTTTTAATATTAATCTGATCTATGTATTTTTTCGATGTGCAACTTTGACAGATTGATAGGAAAGTAGAGATCACCTTTGAGTAGGGGTAGTAGTGAACGTTTGCATTTCTTGCGCAAGCAACGCATGACGGTTTGACTTAAGTTTTAATTTTCTTGTCAAGTCCGATCTTTATTATGTATTCAAAACATTTGACACACTTCGGGTTCCACACATCCTCGGAGACCCAGGGACAGTCAGTGTTTTCAGAATCGGATGAAAGAAATGTTTTGGCGTTCTGCAAAGTCTCTCGAGTAATTTGAAGGCCATTTCACCCCATAAAACGGAGCGTGACTGTCTTAGAAACTGCCGTTACATGAATCGTCTTGAATAAACTGCACATCACCCCATATATTTGACCATATCATGACGAAGTTTTTACAATACCTTTCGTTGCTTGGTGATGTGCATATATTTACATGTTTTCCGAATTTCCGGTTCGTTAAGTTCTCAAAAAGAGTGTTACTGCTTCACTGCCTGGAGAATAACCAAAACAATTTTGAAGATGATGTCCATCTTCATGATCACAAACAGGGTAAAACAGCAGCTTGTTTTATCACATGTACTTAACTTGGCCCCAGTGGAGATGATTGACAGCATTCTAACAGCCGGTTACCAGCTCACGTGCTCACTTATGGATTTGAGATCTGAGAGTTCCCCAACTTGGGCAAGTTTTCAGCTAAAATTTGATAAACAGACTGCCATTTACTGTTTGATATGTTATTTTTTCTGCGGGATTGTCGTTTTCCGGGTCTTTTACTTTGACCGTAGTAGCAGTTGCAGTACATCCTCGGAGACCCTGGGATAGTCAGTCGAGGCAGTCTACACGGTTGGTGGTAGAGTACGTTGTCAAAAATAAAAGGCAAGACAAGAAATGGTCAAGAATCCTGTCCTCAGTCTTTCTCTGCCCTGAAATTCCACAGGAAATCTTGGTAAGCAAGCCGAAGGGAACACACAGTTTTCTCGAGAAAAGTTTTTGAGAATATAATTACAGGTACTTCCATGGGCGAAACGACTTTATAGGGGCGAAACGACCGACCTTTACCGACAGCACAAGCTGACCAGCGAGGATACGAACTGTTCGAACTTGTTGGTCCTCAACGTCCAAAACACCCTTACCCAAGAAGGCATTCAGGTACATTTTTAATTTTAAAAGCCAAGAAGTAAGAGGATCTAACATGTAAAGTTGCAAAAATTGTCCTTTTTTGTCATTGTTGATTTGGGACACGTGGTGCACGATTTTGGAGTTTTGAATTTTTCTGAGCACAGTATATGTACCCTAAAAATTTGCAATATGAACCAACGCCTTGTAGATGAGATTTACAGTAAGTTGTGGAACAAATATTGCTGCAAAACTAGAGACTTATTTATATTTTTAGTGATCATATTGATATGACTGGCCCAGGATAGATTTGCATCGATGACTATTCACAGCGATTTAGATGTTAAACCGAAGATTAATAGAGAGATGTAGTAAGGGAACTTAGATTTTTGTCTGATGTTGATTAGCTTAAATTCGGTCTCATTGGAAATCAGCCATTTTCTGACAGTATACATGTAAATCTTCATTGTGTAGGCATCTCGTGTGAGATGCATATTGTGAGCATACATTCTAGGATAGGAGTTATTTGAGCAGTTTGGCAAGTCATTTATGTATAACAGAAAGAACAAAGGACCTAGAATTGTTATTTGAAGAATACCACATTGGAGAGAGCACAATTTGGAAAGACAGCTACATGTACATGTATTAACAGAGCATATGTTGGTTTGGTTCTCCACGAATGACTTAACCAACTGTAAGCAATTCCCCAAACACCATAAACACTTAGTTGCACGGAAGTGTAAAATGTATTCTGCAGACCAGGGGTAAAATACAGACTAAGGTTATAATGTAACTGTTTAAAAAGGCCAAATCCTTTAAAATTGCTAACACTTAAGCCTAAAATATTATAGTGTTTTATGGCTAATTAGGCCTAAGGTTATCATTTCTGAAGGGTTTGGACTTTTTCAATAGTTACATTATAACCTTAGTCTACATTTTACCCCTGGTCTGTAGTGTGCCTTTTATACTGACCGCTTAGTTGCTGCCGCATGCAGTGAGTGAGCTTGAAGGGAACGAACAAGGCAGCTCTCTGATCGGGATCGGATTTTTCTTCAAAATGCAAGGAATTGCGGTTATGCTCAAGTGGAGGAATTAAGATGCACGGTATGATCTTGTTATACAGAAGATTTGAGCCTGTTCTGTTTTTCATTTCGCTTCTTGCACCTCAAACTGTAGATAGTTGCACTGTCACGAAACAAAAAAATAAATTCGAAATCGTTCTGTGGGGAATTTTCAAGTTGTCCCATTGGTAATCAACGAAAATATCTGGAGTACACTTAGGAATGGAAGCGCTTACTTTTTGACTTTTTGCTCATGAGATAAAATACTTGTGTATGAACACATCTCCTAACCTACCGGTACTTGAAAGGCTCAAACTGCTGAGATTCACAGGGATAACCTTTTTTTTGTTTCGTATGGGAGTGAAATGCACACAGAGTCGTGATTCTAATAATATGATTTTATTCACGTTGTTTAATCCTTCTACTCAGATTACATAGTTAACGATTAACGTGTTATAAACTTAGATCACCCATTGTTACATTTTTCAACCAAATAACTTTGACAGCTGACAATTGCTGTATTTTCGAAATGAAAGATGTCATGGAACTGGAAGCTTGAAAAAATATTTGTTTCTACGTCATCTTCACCTCCTTTTAGATAAAAATTCAGAAGACCTTGCAATTTGACAACATCACTGTGAAAACCATTGTTCTTTTCTCTTGAGTGGGGTCTAAAAGGGGGTCCAGTTGGGGGTCCACATTTTGTACCGTCCATGCTCAAGATTTAGGTAAAGGTACACCTTATTTAATGTCAGAAGTTCCTTTACCCTCTAGAGGGTTTTCTTCCAGGAAACCGATGGTGGGCTCATTTACCCCTTCCCCCCCCCCCCCCCTATTTCCATCAGTGCTCCATTTTAAGGGTATTAAAAGCTAGCTGAAGCTACAAAATGGAAAGAAGTCAAAGCAAGGATGTGAGGTTACTAGAAATTGAACTCGGGACCTCTTGCACAGAAGGCTGCGCACTAACCAACTGCACAATCCTTAATCCTTACTTAAAATCTCCCTTCAATTCCGTGCATGAACCGTCTTTCTACTAGTTTAGATAATAGGAGTGAGTGGTGAACAGCACAAAGAGCTTTCTTTGGATGAAGAAATACTATGGGATTAAAATTGCCACAATTAACATTAAAAGCCCAGCTATTAGTGGCCCCTAGTAGAGCAGTGGAATCCTGACTAACTTTCATGCTGTGTACGGAAAGATATGAGTACAGCTGGTTAGACATTATTCTTTTGAATACCGTAGCCACCACAAAGATTACAGTGATGGGACAGCAATTGCCCTAAAAAGGATTTGACCACAACTCTGTGTTGAAGCTCTTGGTAAAAGTAAATTTGGGTGTCTCGCTCAAATTTTTGCAAATCTTGAATCGATGGGCTGTGAAGTATATTTTCCAAAAAAAAAATCTGAAAAATTAATTTTAAAACTGCTAAAATCACTTTTCTTTGTTTCCCACTATAATCTGTGATTGACGTACATGTCATCACATGTGAAAGGATTAGGTGTCAATTGACAGCTGAGTGCATGTCCGAATGTTGATTGGCTCAGCATAATTGGCTTTCACGTAGGGCGCAGAGTTATTCAGCAGACTGTAAACTGCTCAAGAAATCTTCAAATTTAAGCTCGCTTTGCTAGGGCTTTATTTTGATGCTAAAATTACAACTTGAACCTCCCGTACCCACATGTTGTAAGATAATTATCGCTTCCAAATTTTCAGTTCTAATAGATGATTGTACTACCCCAAATACCGAGTGAGGAATTTTTCATTTTTTCCTGTCAGACTGATTTTATGGCACTTTTTCTGCCCAAATTAAGTATGAGATGAAAGTTTCGTCTTTAATGCGTGATATTTCCTTCAATTCTCAACATATCAAAAATTCGTCACACAGTATTGGAATGCATTCATCTGTGACTAAGATGCAACAAATTGCGGTTGTTTTTGCAATAAAGTGAAGGGGCAGGAGCTTCTGCAGCAGACTTGGTCGTTCTGAGTTTGAGGCCTCAAAACCCTAACCCTAACCAAAAGGCAATATTAAATACCAAAAAACTAAAACTTTAGTGAAATAATTCGATCTATTAGCCTTAATATGATATATAGTTTGACCCTATACAAAAAATAGCGGCGCTACAATTTTATTTTTCTGTGGATGCCTGATTTTCCTTTGCCTAGACCTTAACTCATTTGCCAAGCTTCTGTACTCTGAACTCATTGTATGATGGACCGGAATTACCAACAATTTATGATGGTCGGTGGGAATTGGAGATTGACCAAAAATCTCAGCATTGATCATAGTAGCACTTTGAAACATATTTTTTCATGTACAGTGTATTATCATCTCCATTACTTTGACAGAAATACATCAGTTATGGTTTGAGAAAACCTCGTTAGAATGAACTAAAAATGGACAAAGACTCCAGTGTGTGTAAAAGGAAAAAAAGTATTGAGGACTCTCTGAGGGGCATGAAGAAATGTCTGAAAACTGGCTCTGGTATGTAGTAGTGATGAAAATATTTTTATTATATAGATATTGATGAATTAGTAAGATTTTATTTTTTCTGGGAACTTCTCTGCGCACATTGAAGATATTATTTTTATCTTTCACCTGTGAGGATATAGGCATTGCCATGGTAATTAACACAATTACTCAATGCCAATTGTGTTTCCACTTCCTTGTGAGATACTTTTTCCACTACATTAACATTTTTACTACTCAATTTGACACAGGGCTCGTGCTACTCCTTGAAATGCTTGAAAAGTCCTGGAATTTAATTTTGAACTTCAAGGGCACTTGAAAAGCGCTTGAAAAAAAGGATTTGTTGGGAAACTGCGTGAAAATTGTTAAGGAAAGCAGCAAAGAATACAGTGAAACATGATGTATGGCATAGAAATCTTCTTACAAATACTCCTTGAAAACTCATATTTCTGGTTATTGAAAACTCCTTGAAAACCCCTGGAATTTGATATGCAAAATCCAGCACGAACCCTGTTGACATTATTGTGGTTTGTTTTCTTCTTAAATTTCATATCTAGTTTCATGAATGAAACAAAATGTACGGTATGTATTAAAAAGGTAGAATTGAATCTCGCACTTAACTGGACAATTTAAGCAAATTATTGTCTTTTTATACATGTCATGGGTTTGAATCCAGTTAAAGCCACCTGAATTTTTTAAGTGTTTATTAAAATTATAGACAAATGCTTAAATTGTCCAGAATCATTTCTACCTTTATCTAGTTTCATGTTACACAATGATATGTGTTTTAGTGATGACTACTTTTTCTCCATTTTGAAAATGAATAAAACAAGTTGTTTTTAATCTGGACATTTCATCAGTATCTATACATATATCTTACCTCAGCAACCGAGTCTCCATCGTCTTCCATAACCTCATTGCTTTTCTTTCCAAACGAGTATAAATAAGCACAGTCTGTGTACGTAAATAAGCCATATTATTATTCAACACATTGTGTCCAAATATGGTCATAGCGCGCTCAATATTCGTCATGCATACTCAACAGATATCCTGTAATATACGTAATTTTGTGTGTCATGGAGAAAAATGATAGTTTTTCCAGCTTTTTTTTCCAATGAAGGTAGAAAATTGTGCTTTATCATCAATGTGTTGAATAATAAAACAATATTTTATTATCCTGCTCAATCTTGCGGAATAACACCTGATTTTAGCCCACTCGGCATATCATTGGCCTTGTCGGCTAAGTATCAGACAATATTCCACGTAATTTTGCAGGATAATAATCGTTAAATAGATGAACAGTGGATGTTCAGATCATGGTTTTCGCATGGTGCTCAGCTGCATTGTAGAAGCGAAATAATTCAAATCAATGCTAGAGTGCTAAAAGTGGCATTTCCGAGCCTCTAGATGTCAAAATTCTCTGGGGGGGGGGGGGCATGCCCTTAGACCCCACTAGGTTGTCAATGTTTGTCTACTTCTGCAGAGACTGATGCCTACTTCAAATCATTTTGAAAAACCTGAGTGCTGATAGTATCTCTCACAAGTGAGCGCAGTTCATTTGTGTATGTGCCCTTCTTTTGTTGGTAGTAATATTAATTTTTTATTGCAGCCTCTGATGAAGAGGATGAAGACCTCTTTTCATGGGAAGAATATCTCAAAAAATGCCATGCTAAGGCAGTTCCCAAGGAGACATTTAAGCATGTAAGCTTCCTTTAAATTTCTTGCTTTTACTCAATCTGATGTTTAGTTCACTGGATCCAACATATTTTTCTTAAGCCCAGTTAGGGCTACTCTATGGAAAAAACCTGTAGAATATCACAGCTTAATATTTTTTCGTGTTGCAAAAATGTGAAGAAAGGGCAGCCATGTTAGTATGCTCTTAAAGCAATTCTCTGGGGCTACCTAGGAATTTTTATTATTGTATTTTCTGGGAATTGAAATTTTGTTTTGTGTTTTCTATAATCCTGTACTCTTGTTAAGGTGTACATGATCATGTTTTAATCTGAGGTTATGAAAGAATCTACCTTTATTTTTAAATTCAGGGGAAAAAGGTAGCAGACTTCTCTGGGTAAAGTAGCTCACACTTTTCATTGGTGTCGGTACTTATGAAACCACTGGATCAGTGAACTTATTTTGTTCCAATAAAAAGATGGCACAATAAAAAACAGAGCAACACAAGAATTACATGTACTTGACAAGTGACTGTTATGGAAACAGGTCACTAAATTGTGAGGATTGGAATGCTCCAATTATAGCTGCTGGAAACCAATCATTCGCTTTCGATAGGAAATCATTTGACCTCATTAACTAGTAAAGACAAGCAGTATGCAGTTGTTGCTATCTTTGTGACAATTACAGCATGTAAGCTTGGGAAACAAGTGAGAATACACTGTTATTATTATTATTATTGCACTTGAATTAACACGATGAACAACTTCAAATGTTTTTAATTTACAACATCATTTCTTTCACTTCAGTAACCCATTATGTCAGCTGGCCATGTGTTAAAACAACTGAATGGCTTTGTTAACTTTGTGAAGACTTTTATCACCAGAATGGATTCGTGAAAAGATTCCTCGGTTGACGTATCTAATGCTGTGCTACTGCTGGTGACCATGGAGTGATGGATTACATGTTGAGTTGTATTGAAGAAAACCCCCTTATAATAACAATATACCGGTAGATCTAAAACTAGTAAACATAATTATAGGAATGGCCTTTAATTTACAGGTTCAAGAAACAAAAGTGCAAGGTTTTGTTCCTGGGATGAAGCTCGAGAGCCTGGATCGCACTTCACTTGAAACAGATACTTATTGGGTTGCAACTGTTGTAATGTCATCAGGGCCTCTGCTCCTTTTGCGTTATGATGGATATGATGATGATCGCAGTGGAGACTTCTGGTGTGATGCAGCATCAGAGGATCTTCAACCAATTGGCTGGTGTGCAAGGACAAATAACATCCTTATACCACCTGCAGGTAGGTCAAGCTTCTTTCTTACTTGTAATACCAAAAAAAAATGCATGGGAGGGTAACAAGAGAACTAATAATATTGTTATCATTTCTGCAAAATGTTGTTGTTTATTGTGTCTGATTAATTTAAAATTTCTTAAAGGGGATATGGAGATTGCGATTAAAAGAATTAATAGTACATGTACTATCATCATCATCATCGTCGGCCGGCTGCTGTTACGCACAGATTAAAAAATGCCATGAATCCAAAGGTCTCTGACAATACTAAAAGCCCTTCATCTCACAAACTAAATTTTTATTGTTATTTCAGCAATCAGACACAAGGGGTCAAACTGGGCCAAGTTTCTTATGCAGGATCTTAAGAATGCTGTTTGTGCTCCAGATCATCTTTTTCACAGGGTGTGTACAGCTGACACATGAAACAAACTTGATATTCTTCACTTACCGGTATTATACAATCATATGTCTGTTCTCTAATAGAGCAAAGAATATGTCAAAGAACTGTGCTGTGTGCATCAGCAACATATTATACTCACCTTAAATGGCATATTTTTTTTACACATGTACATCTGTGATCTGTCTCTGAACAGATGCAAACCACTATAGAATTAGTTATTGGCCAATGTACATGTCAGAGTTACATGTACATGTAGAATGTTAACAAATTTATTAAGCCAGAAACAAATCTACTTATATAATATAGTTCACTAATTACATGTAGTTACTTGTGTAACATCATTTTACAGAGATCAGATCCAGATGATGAAAATCACCTTAAACCTGGACTCAAGTTGGAACTACTGCATTTAGATGATCCCCTCTGTTATTGGGTGGCATCTGTGGTGGATGCATTTGGATTAAGGCTTAGACTGAGACTTGAAGGCTCTTTCAATGATTCTGATGACATCTGGGTCTACTTCCTGTCTGATAATGTCCATCAGTTGGGATTTGGAAAAGAACATAATCTAAGACTTGATATTCCTTCTGGTGAGTTGAAGCATCATTATTATTCAAAAGTAACAAAGAAGGTTGTTGGTACATGTAACTGAGAAAAAAATTATTTAAACTTGTAATTGAATAATGTAGCATCAATAATTTTTGAGAAATGCTGCCCCCATAAGTTAAGAACTTATCATTCTCCTTGTGTTTATTTCTTTTTTTCCCTATTAAAGCATTGAAGACAAAATATCCAAATGAGGACTGGGCCCAAGTCCAAGGAAGAATGCTTGGCCTTGTCAATCTGTCAACTGAAGATGACGCACTTAATAGGTCACTGAACAAGGTTTGTTTATGCATGTACATGCTTGAGCAGGGGTGGCGCAGTGGTGAGATCACTTGCCTCCTACCAGTGTGGCCCGGGTTCAATTCCCGGTACTGGCGTCATATGTGGGTTAAGTTTGTTGTTGGTTCTCTTCTTGCTCCAAGAAGTTTTTCTCTTGGTACTCCGGTTTTCCCATCTCCTCAAAAACCAACACTGCCAAATTCCAATTTGATCTGGAATGCATGGACATGTGTTGAACGAGCTCCTGAGCGCTCTTAAAGGGAACCTCCACTAAAAAAGGAATATATCTTTAAAATAGTTAACATAATGCTCACAATCAAAATTGTTCGAAAGTTTTCCAATGGGAGCGTTTGTATCTGAAATAAATAAATTTTAAAAACAATTGTTTTGGCTTTCCAATTTCCCGGGGGGCGCCATCTTGAATAATTTTGACGTGTGATGGTTGCCCTATTGTTTTAAAACAAAAGCTCTTTCTGCAAATACAAAAGAGCAACCATAACACGTCACAAGCATTCAAGATGGCGGCGCCCAGGAAATTTGAAAACCAAAACAAGCGTTTTTGAAATTCATTTATTTCGGATACAAACAATTCCATTGGAAAACATTGGAACAATTTTGATTGTAAACATTATGTTGAATATTTTGAAGTTGTATTCTTGTTTTAGTGGAGGTTTCCTTTAAGGTGTATTCCATGGGTAAACAAATTCCATTCCATTCCATTCCATTCCCTTCCTTCGCATACATGTATTCTCTTTATACCTGAACAAGGTTTGTTTATTTACATGTTTTTTTTAACTATCTCCTGCTCTTTACATTAACAGCATATGAGCTGTACTTTCTTTCTTTAAAAAGCAACTTGACATGACATGTAGCTTACATTATATCTTAAAAATTAAAAAAATTAACCCATTGACTCCCACGGGTTCCCCATTGACGAGTAAAATCGTCTGGCGTTAGACAGAGTAAGGGTGTCAAAGGTTAATTTTGTGCAAATAACCTCTTAGACAAAATTAAAGTTTACACAAAGTTAAACATTGACCCATAATTAATAGTTCTGTTAACTAAAGAAAGTAGTCACTGCGTTTGAAAATCTGATGGTACACTGTAACCATTTTGGCTTATCAGTAGTTTAGACTTAAATGTCATTGTGAGTTGTCCACTTGAATAGGTGAAAGTCAGAAGTAACAAACCTTCATTTCCACCAGAAGCTCATGACCTTGAAGCATTTAACTCTGGTTCAGAGCTGGGGGTTTTTGAGTTTAAAAATTTCCTTATTTGTTTATACTGTAGCTCGCGCATTTTCCCATGTATGCAGCTTCGATCTTATTTTTGTCCATATTTGGGCTAAAAATTGGATCGGTGTCCTAAAATCCCCAGCTTTGTGCCAGCTTTGTTCCAATTTGAAAACAAATTCCAAAATTCACCACCCAGCAATCTTTAGAAACACTGTGGATGTGATTTAACTCGAAAGCGATCCAAAGAGGCCGATAAAACAGATTTAATCCATTGACTCCCAGGGGTTCCCCATTGACGAGTAAAATAGTCTGGCATTAGACAGAGTAAAATATTAAGTCTGGCCGGTTTAGGCCGGTTTGGACGTCAAAGGGTTAAAATGAATAAAATTGACAGAGCTCAATTTAAATGTGAAGGGTAAAGGTTTTTACTTAAAATGAAAGCAAGGTTCTTAATGTCATTGTGAAAGCCCACCTAAATGTTGTTGATTCTAAAAGTTATATCAACAAGTGTTCTAACAAGGCCAGTTTTGTTTAGTTAGAAGACCTGTGAATGTTTTCCTGCAAAAAACCATGGTTGTAGGTCCTTGTGAGTGGTTAGGAATAAAGACATCCAAAAAACTTAAGGTATTTTATAGTCCACCTCTTTCTCCATGGTAAAACGTATGTTAGGGTGCCTGGTGTTACTCAGCTTAAAATCCGTTTTACCCTCTGAGACGTATTTGATGGCTAGATCATTGCATTTATTTAGGGGAATGTTGGTTAATACATGTAGGCTTTCAACATCAAAAGAAACCATAAAATTACCTGACAAGCACAGTTCTTGTATTTCACTTTTCCCTTCTAAAATAATTATTGTTAATTCCTCTAACAAAGTTTTGTCCAACATTAATGATATCGCGAACAAGTCCTTTGAGGAAGGTTCTAGTCTCAAGATCACAACCTTCCAAAAAGTTACTTTTAATAGGAGGGGAAACAAAGAGGTTTTGCACCTATGACTGCGGAAATGACATACTATTCCAATATATTTTTGTCTATCAGTAAAGTAAGAATTACAATAAGTTCCTCTTCAAATTATTTCTTGTTGCAGTCTCAGAGCTTACCAAAGCCTCATAACTTTAAAACTGGCATGAAACTAGAAGCTGTTAATCCAAAAGATCCTTCATCAATCTGTGCAGCAACAATTTCCAAAGTTGCAAACGAGATATTCTTCCAAGTGGAGATTGACAGTATGATTGAGTGTGGTGAAGGAGACAAGCCTTCCATGTGGTGCAGTTCCAATTCCAGGAATATATTCCCTGTGGAATGGTGTAAGAAAAACAATATTCAGCTGACTCCTCCTCCAGGTACTGCAATGCACGTTTAGGAACTGCTTTAAATATAAAGACTGCAAGTGGACAATCAACAGTACTCTTACGTAAAACAGATGGCATTCCTGCTTCTTGTCATTTCAAGCAAGGAGGCAGTGTGGCCTGGTGGTTAGGGCACTTGCCTTGAGATCTGGAGACAGTTGGTTGAAGACTTGTTTTGACCAACTGTTGGATTTGATCCTGGTAGTCCCTGAATCAACTTCTTAGCTGCACTTGAAAATAGCTTAGAGAAGAGTTGTTGTTTTGTTAATTCATTGATTACATGTATGTTGTATATGTGTGTTCCATTGGTCCTGAACAGCCCCAATGGGGAGTGGTCATTTGAGTATGTACGGTATGTACTGTAATTCACATTTTCTTAATTTTATGCTCAAACTGGAATCCATGAACTCCTGCAGAAACCCATGGCAGGCACATGGAGGCCTTATTTGTCCAAGAAAGTGTAACTGCATTACAGTATGTTGATCTATTGTAAGATAAACTTTATTTTCCAACTCCTATAAGAATTGCAGAGAGATGCAAAAAGTACAGTAGCTAATGTCTTCCTTTTTTAAATTTTTTTAGGATACCTCATTCATCCTTTCAGTTGGACAACATACCTTGAATGGACAAATAGCTCTGCAGCTCCAGACTCGTTGTTCGACTTGGTAATGCAAACTTTCTATAATGCCAGTGTTTTGCAGTGTTAGACATGAGTTTGCAGCTAGTAAGTGAATCACAAAACACAAATGAATAGAAACATGCACACCAGAATTATTCTAGTGTGCATGTTTCTATTCATATGTGTTTTGTGATTCACTTAGCTGCAAATTCATGCAGTAGTGTTACAAGGGCATGTTGTACAGTTGTATCAGTGAAAAAGGTAGTATTCTATTCAATATCATTTGTACCGGTAATCAGAGTCAAAATCTGGAAGAGGATTCTCTGGATAAGCAACTGTTAACCAATTAGGATCATGTAATCATGCCATCTTGATTACCAAAAAAGCCCTCGTGACTAAGAAAAAATGCCCCATCTCAGCCAATCAGCATTCAGTAATTTTGCGCTTTGTGTGATAAACAGGGTAAGCATGTTTGAGCCAAAGATCACTTTAGTTAGCCAGACAGCTTGCCTCATAAAGGCAACATTGGAGGAGTCCTCATCAGACATGTTTTGTGGTCATGAAAGTTGTTATTAAATTATGGTGTATTTGCACTGAATATCAATTTTGATCCTTGTAATTACTTAGGGTGCATTCCCTTGGGATGACCCAAAAAAAGGATCACTGATCCAAGATCACTTGGATCATGATACATCAAAGGAACCGAAAAATCCACTCTGGGTGAGGATTTTTTGGTTCCTTTGATGCAGCATGATCCAAGTGATCTTGGATCAGTGATCCTTTTTTGGATCATCCCAAAAGAACGCACCCTTAATAAGATGGACATACATGTATATGAATCTGTGGCTGTCATTTCTTTCACTCCTCCTCACCAGAGATAATCCCAGAGATTTGTCTGCCTGTTCAGGCTATGAATACTCATTAAATATTTTTGCCTTTTTTGTTTTATCTGTTTGCCATGTTATTTAGGATATTCCACCTCATGAGTTTGACATTGGTATGAAGTTTGAAGCTGTGGATCAAACAGATCCCAGTATAATGACAGTGGCATCAGTGACGCAGGTGGTTGGACGAACAATGTGGGTGCTGTTGGACGGATTCAAAGATGACTCTGTTGAACATATTTATGATGTGGAGTCATTTGATCTCTTTCCTGTGGGCTGGTGCAGTATGAATGGACACCCTCTACTTGCTCCAAGAATACAACGTAAAAAACACACTTCATTCATTGTTTTGAATTCAGCTAGACTGTGAGGCTAACAGGAAAACTTTATAAGGATTTGAAGTACCTTTATTATAAATAAATAAATAAATAAATATTGCTAGTGCTAATCACCCTTACTTGCAGTCGAGGACTGAATTGCGAAGGGCGCGGCTCACGACATCGGGCTGAAAGCATACAAAGGCGCCTCTGGCTGCCGCTATACAGTCCATGTTTGATGTCGGAGCACAGCACCACAGCTAGATGTTAATTAGCTGTGAGTCGATTTTGATGAGGGAGGAAAACCGGAGTACCTGGAGAAAAACCCTCGAGTCAGGTTGAGATCGACTGAAACTCAGCCCACATGCTGGCCAGGGCCAGAATTGAACCCCGGCTCGCAGTGGTGGGAGGCCCGATAGATAACCACTAAGCCACCCTGACTCCCGCTTCGTACTTGTTTGTACAATGATACTTGAAGCAAAAAGCTTGTTAACTGCTTGACGAAAAAACAGTTGAACTGAAATAAGCATTACTTGATTGTTGTTAAATGCAACTGGAGTGGATCGTTTTCACGTGACGTCATCATTTTCTAAAATCCAAAACAAAAGAGCCATGAAAGTTTTTATCCTCATCAGGCATGAGAGGCGGTAAATTTGTGTCCATTTTTACTTTTAAAGCTCAATAGCGTGCTTTGTTTGGAAACCAGAGCATTTTTAATTTCGGAGTTATAGCGGTGCGTGACACGAGGGCACGATCGAGTTTATTGAAAAATATATATTTATCTCATGGTTTTGAGCCTTTTTAGAATTGAAAGCATTAGGAAAAGTGCTTAGGTAAATAGCTGTTTGTTCAGTATAGATGATCACTCGCCTAGATAGCCAAAGTAAGTAACAGATGTTGACACTATTTTCCGGCCGCCATATTGGTGCACCACAGAGGTACACCAACATGGTGTTTTCATACTGGGCTCTGTAAATTTCTGCGAAACATTTCAACGAATATCTGAAGTTTGGGCAAACGCACAGGCCTCAAACTTGGAGAAGTGTCTTCTTCATTTATTTTCTACAACATCACGAATTCTTGACTTTTTCCACTGGATGGTTTTCGATTTATTTTTTTATTGCGTGACAGTGAAAACGATCTGTTGGCTATAAATTTTAATTAAACAGGTTTTGTACTGTATATTAAATCGGTGCAACTGAAAACAAACTTAGTCAGTGGACAGGGTGAGATTTGAACCTGAAGTATCAGCGTCCCAATCCAGCACCCCACAGTTATAATGTGTTTATTTGTGTAGTCTTTCATTGAACCATATTCTTTATTTTTTGGGTGTCATCATTGTAGCCAAGACATGAGGCTTTGTTTTACCCTGTCATTCTTCTCATTAGCATCACATTGATATTATATGGCGTACTTTCATCTTTTGCTATTAGGTCCTCCTGAAGAAAACAGACGTCTAGCTTCCTTAAGGTAATAAGTAATTCACCTCTACCTTAATGTATTTTATTTTCAACATCTTGTTGTTTTGAATCTCCTTCCTTGAAAGGCTGGCTGACTGAGCTCTCAGGTAAACATGAGCATGCTACCCATTTACTCGTAAGGTTTATCAAGTGCTTCGTATTCCTATACTAAGCACATACTAAGCAGGAGATAGGCAAGGTAGAATCTAAGGAGCCTTGTAGTTATGTAAAAACCTGTCCTCTTGAGCCAACTTTGTTCCTAGACACCTATTCCAGTCCCTTTAGAGTCATTCAGTCATTCAAGCTGTCCACTTCAGTTGCAAAAGTGAGGCGCATGCAAACAGGTGAGTTTGTTTTGGCAGTTACAAGGAACCCTTCGCTAGTCTACACTATTAAATGTGAGTGCCTGTGACCCTAACCCTAACCCTAATATTCATATATCATTTCATTGTTGATTCATTCCTCACGGGAACCCACAAATGACCAGCTCCCAATGTCAGTGGCTTCATAGCTCAGTTGGTTAGAGCGTCGCACTGGTATCGCGAGGTCACGGGTTCAAATCCAGTTGAAGTCCTGAATTTTTCAGGCTTCTCTACGCAATTGCAAAAATTGCGTTCACAACTGCGAAGATCATAGCTTCACTTAATAATGTTATTGTTCTCTTTCAGGATAACAAAACAAAGGGAAAATAAAAAATCTACAGCAGATACTGAAGTTTCAAATACAACAAACACTTCAAATACCTTGTCAGACATAGCGGATGACTTAAGCACCACAAACGTGAACAGTTCTGAGAAAGTTGAGGGCAAGACAATTTTGGAATCAGATATAATCAATGCAGCAAGTGTAGTTGTAACAAATCAGTCGAGCATACCCGTTATTAGCAAAGATTTAGAACCAGTGGTCAAATTGGAGACCACTGCAATTAAAGAAGAGAAACACATTGCTGTTAAAGAAAAGAAACACGAAGAACCAAGGCGTCGAGAGGTACTGGAAAAGATCCCAAGCACTCCTAAAGGAAAGTACGATTTGAGGGCATCAACACTTATCGCACGGGATTACTGGAGCAAAGAGAAAGAAGAGAAAGAGGATGAAGAAGATAAGAAAAAAGGGAATGTTGAGGCGGTTATAGATTTAACTGAAGACGAAGATATTGAACAAAGGACAGGTATGTTAAGATGACGATTTGGGATGAATTTGGATTCCTCATATTGTGACTGCAGGGAGCTTTTCGAAATTCCCTTTCATTTTTTTGGTCATTAGAGACCACCACAAAGACAAAATGGTGCCAACGTGTAATTAGCTTTCTTTTTCTTTTGCAGAAATTTGTATTTTTGTGAGGAACAAATGTGAGCAAGGACCTTTTCTGAACAAATCCAAATTAGCCAATGTTCCGGCTGTTATTGGTCCCGCTGATCCAACCATTGTGCTGACACAGCTTTTGGAACAGATTTTGCCATGTGCAGACTCCCCTAAGGAAGTTGTCAAGCTTTTTGCTTGTGAGACAAAGAAAAGGACCATCTCGTCAATTGTTAAGGTGTGTATTATTAGGGAACTTAAGCACGCACGTTTTTGAGACGTGGACAGCAACCGGAACTGCAAATTTCGCGTGCCAGGACAGTGGTGTTTTCCAGATTTTTAAAGTAATCATCTCTAATGGGGAAAAGATACGTAGCAATGTAAATGTGAGTGTGTGAAGACAAATTAAGGACGTTCGCCCGCAAATCTTCTCACGTTGAAATTTGTTTCATTTCTCGCCTGAAGTTAGGTCATAAATTAGTTATTCCAAGAATGAAAAAAAATTGGGGGTCACCGACTGTGTCTCCGAGAAAAAGGCAAGGGAAGAATACCCTAAGTTCGATAGATAGGTCATCATCATCTACTCATCCGTCGAAAATCATAAAAAGAATATGTTAGAGTGAAGGTTTCCATACATAGAAATATAGGAGTGGGTTTTGTAGATAATTACATGCCGCTGGGGATGTCGTAACATGAAGAGAACAATTCGCGCGCTAGGAAAGTGGTGTCTCCCAGATTTTTATACTAATCATCTCTAATGGCAAAAAGATACTTGGCAATGTAAATGTGGTTGTGTGAAGACAAGTTAAAAAGGAAAACCGCTCACTTCCGGTTGCCGTCCACGTCTCAAACATGCGCATGCTTAAGCTCCCTAATTACCCCAAGAGGCCGCGATCCTTTTAGTCGGCACCAAGAATAGCAACTCTATATCTGCAGCTGGTTCCAGACCCGGAAGTCTATGAATTACGGACATCCTTGTTGACTTAAATCTTTGAAATAGTGAACAACAGTTACAAAAACGGATCTACAATGCAAAGGTGTGTATTTATGAAGCGCCCATAGGTCGTTCCTCGTTGTACCTATAGTAAGAATTGCCGCCTCTAGTAACGAGGATATCATTTTTGGGTTTCTGTGATAGGAGCCACACTAACGCTATTTTAGTTAAAAATATACAACACAGAAAGTTTCATTATTTAGAGTAAAATGGAAATCTGAGAAATCATGAATCCTACTCAAATGACGCACTATCTCGCAAAGGAAGGTACTGCATTTAACTACATACTTTGACTTAGTCGGCCTCGCGTGTGTTGCGAGGTATTACCTTCTGCTTTCCATGCCCTGTTGGAATGTTAGATCACTGTCAAGAATCAACATTGATGTGTTTAATCATTTTTTTCCTTTAGACTCTTAAGATCAAGCTGTCCTTGTGTGAAAACCTCATCAGCCTCAACAGAGTAGCGCGGTGTATGCATTGTGATATCGTCAAAGGTTTGTTTTAAAGCAAAACTGTGGGAAGCTTAAGTTTTTTCCGCCTTAGTGGATGCTTAGTTGCCGTAACCAATCGTCATCATCATCTTCATCATTGTTTTTTTTTATATGATGTAGGAAGCAAATGCATGGATTATTCGGTACTTGCAAGCGAAGTTGTTTTTAGGAGGCTCAAAAGGGTTTTTAGCTGCCCGTGCACGCATAACCTACACACGCCATTATAACTGAATGAATCAAATTTCTTTCAAAGGTAGCG
>OX421456.1:580000-590000 GCA_949126865.1 Montipora capitata | reverse complement strand
AGTTACATTCGGGACTTCACGTTCCATATGCTACTCAAGTGTTCCACGAAGGAAATATTTAGTGTAAGAGAGTTGCACAAATTACTTGTTTCTGTTTTCGCTTTTCGTTTTGTCGGGCTGCAAAAGGGAGCTCTGATCACATAATGGTAAGGAATTGTGAATGAAAGAAAACAACACAGGGTCTAAGAAAACAGCTGCAGTGGATGCGTAGCAGAGATTTCAGGAGGGAAACCTTTTATATGGTCTTTTATTATAATAGGGAGCTTAAGAACAAGGCATGTTTGAGCCATAGCCGACAACCGGGAGTTAGTTGTTTTTAACATGTCTCGACATTACCACATTTATATTGCTAAGTGTTTAGACGATCAGTATTGTAATAGGGAGTTTAAGCAAAGACGACAGCTACGGCAACGAAACGCTATCACAAGTATTTCACGATTATTCCGTCTTGTTCACCTTGTACAATACAGGCAAACTATCCTGTAACTGAATGGGTACGAACGGTTTTAAAGTCAAAACAGAAAATGACTGTTTCCTTGTTATATGCTCATGTCGTCGTCAAAACCTAACACTTGGGACTAACCTTTTCGTTGCCGTAGCCGTCGTCTTTGCTTAATTAAAATCCCTAATCTTGCAGAGACTACTGCTCTGTCACGCGAAATGTACAATCCCACTTTACGTCTGTGGTTCAAAAACGTCTTGTGCTTAAGCTCCCCAATACCTTTTCTGCATTGGCGTAACATGCAATCATCGGCGATTGGTTGAAGAGCTCTACCCATATTCATGGACTTTCCTCGTAGTGCACGGACTTTCCACAATTTCTCCTCTTGAGCAAACACATTGTCGACAGTAGTTTGGAAAGGCAAAAAGGACTATTATAGGTAAGTAGTCCGCCATCACTGTGCTATTTGGAAGAATTCAATCTACTCAACTGTTTCAAGTAATGCCAATGTTATAGTTCCAAATGAAACACCAACAGTTGCTTAACAAGATACTCCAATTAGTGTGACATAAAAGGTCACCATGGCAACAAAAGAGCCATCTAAAAAAACGTCCTCTATTTTATCTTTAAGTGCTTCTATCTCAAAAACCATTTCGGTAACCCCCAATTTTTTTTATTACTGGAAAGTAATTAGCAGGTTAAGTTAGAATTCTATACAAAGTTATAAATTATCTGGAGTGGATTCAGAGCCACCTTAAATATTTCAAGTATGAAGGTGGCTATGAATGCATTCAAGATAATTTTTTTAACTTTGCAGAGAGTTTAATCTTAGATTGCTAATCGCTTTCCAGCAATAAAAAAATGGGTGTCACCGAGTTCAATTTTGAGATATACCGGTAAGCGTTCAAATACAAAATCATAGGGCTTTTAGATGGCTTTTTTGTTGACACTGTGACCTGTTAAGTCACATTAATTAGTGCATCTCTTCATTTGGTATCCTAACATTGGTATTACGTGAAAGAGTTAACTCTTTTAGGAAGACATTCCCTCCAAATCGTTGAGAGTGGTTTGGGCCACCTAAAAAAGGTGGCCTAAGGAGGCTCGAAAGGGTTTTCAGCTCGGCGCACGCGCGTAAGCTACAGACGGGATCAAAGGGACAACACTCATGGTCATCCCTCAAACCGACATTCCCCTTTTTATTCAACTTACACGACGTACAATCTACTTCAACATTTTAAACCTGCAGAGAAAATTAAGAATAGGCGAGGCAGAGAGTCGAACTCGGATTGGTGCCTTCACATTTCAGTTTCCAATATCCGCTAGACTGACGAGACAAGCTTCTGGAACGCCGAACTTTTTAGACTATTGACATAGTGGTACCCGGCAAAACAACTGAAAGCTAACCGTTTTCAAAGTGGTTTTTAGACCTAAATACTGTAGATCAGTGCGGCTTAGCTCGGAAACGCAATTTATTGTTGAACTTAAGCTCTAGTTCTGCAGGTTTTCATTATTTTTACAGCGGTAGGCTTGTCATATTGAGATGAAATATTGCATTGTGTAATTTTTACGAAATATCTAATGTCATTTTGAGGGATGGCCATCAGTCAGCTTATGAGTCAAAATGGGTCACCGGAAATGAAAAAATACCGCTGATCTCGGTCACCTTTCTTCTATTTCTTCTATAGATGGAATATAAACATACGTCTCCTATTCACAAAAACTACGAAAATTTTGCACAAGTACTTAAGGAGGCTTGAAATAGTTTTTCCTTTTTTCAAACAAATAAACAAATTTGGCGAGGGCATTAAGTAGCCATCATAGAATAACGTTACCATGGCAACGATATAAGGCATTTCTTTGAGCCTTAAAATCAAGATATATTGTCTTTTTTGAAAATCCGGACGGTGAAATTTCCCATTCAGCGTTACCAGATACTGTTAGAAATAATTTCTTAAATATTTAAAATTCAACAAAATCTTTAGCTCAGTTTTTCAGAAAAATCAGTTTTTTTGAGGTGTGGTGCGAATTTTTTTTTTCACCTACAGAATATTTTTTTAAATTTGGAAGACAAGCGTTTTAAATTAATCTAAGCTAACATGCAAAAAATAAAAAAAATTCACCGTCTGGAAACAGAGATATTAACAATTAAAGTTGCAAAATCAAGAAAAATGAGGGGTTACAAGATCAGCATTTACGCATGAGTCACCCGCTCATTGCAGTGCACGCGTGAGTGGAGCTACAGACCAACACAAACGGATTTAAGTGACCATTAAAAAGTTTGTGTCCAATTTTCGTAGTTTTCGTGAATAGATGTCTATTTATATTCCATATGTATAGGAATTAGAAGAAAGGCGAGCGAAAGTAGCCATATCTGTTTATTTCTGGTGACCCATTTTGAATCATGAGCTGACGCAAGCAGCTTTTAGAATTGCGTGTGTGGCTTACGCGCCCGTGCTGAGCTTGCGTTGACCTGTAGATCAACTTGTGCACGGACTCGAATGAGCGTGTGACGCATGCGTAAATGCTGTTTTTGTATTCCCCTCATTTTTCTTGATTTTGCAACTTCACTCGTTTGTATCTCTGCTTCCGGACGGTAAAATTTTTTGCATGTTTACTTCAAAACTGATTTTTCTGTAAAACGGGCCAACAGATTTTGTTTATATCATTATCTGGTAAAGCTGTATGGGAAAATTTCACCTTCCCATTTTTAAAAAAAGACAATATATGTTGATTTCAAGTCCCAAAGAAATGTCTTCTATTGCTGCCATGGTAACAGTATTTTGTGAGAAATCTATGATAGGTACTTAATACCCTGGCCAAAATTCGTCTTGATATGATTACCCTAACTTTATCTAAGAACAGAATATGTTTATTTGTGTGAAAAAAGGAGATTGACCAGCCGTTTTGTGTGCCCGCGTTCCTCCGCGCACACCACGGTGGGATCACTGGTCCAGCCAATTGTATTTTTCACCAGTGAGAAAGTCACCTGCCTGCCAAGTACAAATGCAATTGGCTGAATACAAAATACAATGGCTTACGTCACAGACATACGACGCGGACCAGTGATCCAGCTGTTCGTTGGGAGGAGGATGTTAACCGCTCTCACAAAGCGGCCAGAAATCGAGCCTAGAAACCAGTAACTTTAACTGACCTTTAACTTTTAACTGAAGCAGTACTTTTTTTGAGGGATTGACTCAAGAACACTGTATCCCAAAACAACCATGTTATGGTACCATGTGACAAAACAGTGGCCATCCTGGAATTGCGCAGGGAACTGGGGCAACTTTTAAATTTGAACCAACCGATAAATTGGCACCGTCACATGAAAGATAGCATTGAGATTGGCCATCTGTCCAGGTTTGATGCTTTTAGGTCAAACAGAGACTAAGTTATGGACTTTAAAATATGGTTAAAAATCCATACAAAGGTCTATAATTTTGAGATTACATCCCCCAAAACCATATAAACTCTTAAACTTTTTTACGATTTCTGTAATATTCCTAGAAGTAGGCAAACAAAGTGATGTTTACCTCACCTATTTCCAGATAGTAGGTCCATGAGAGGAATTTTCAGTTGTCCCAAATCTGATAAAAATTTTTAAAGTGTTTATTTGATTTTGCCTCAAATAAAATTAGAGACGTTTGTATGGATTTTTAACTATGTGTTAAGGAGGCTCAAAGTAGTTTCTCCTTTTTTCACACAAATAAATATATTCTGCTTTTAGATATAGGTAGGCTAATCATATTAAGACGAAATTTGGCCAGAGTATTATTAAAGAACCCATCATAGATTCTCTTGGCTCAAAGAAATGCCTTATATCGTTGCCATGGTAACGGTATTTTGGAACAAAATGTAATGCGAGAATCTGATGGATTCTTTAATAATACTCTAGCCAAATTTCGTCTTAATATGATTTACCCTAACTGTATCTAAGGACAGAATATGTTTATTTGTTTGAAAAAAGGAGAAACTATTTCGAGCTTGCTTAAAGTGCATAACTTGGTCTCTGTTCGACCAAAAAGCATCAAACTTGGACAGATTGCCAATCTCAATGTTATCTTTAAATTTATCGATTGGTTCGAATTTGAAACTCGCCCCAGTTCCGTGCGTAATTCCGGAATGGCCTGTTGCTTAACCAAAATGCGTTCATTATAGTGACGTATGTTTACCATGGGAACAGGATTGCCATCTTAAAACACCCTATAGTTTAGTTGCTTATATCTCCAAAACCAACTCAGAGGCCCACATTTTTTATTGCTTGGAAGTCATTAGCTGGTTACGGTGATTATTTTCCACCAGTAATAGATTGGGATCCCCACGTTATCGACAATAACCTAAAAACTAGTATAATAACATAGATGATTATTGAAATAAACTTCACTTACCTCTACGTACAGTTGTCCTCGTCTTTTCTGTGCAATTGCAGCGCAAACTGGGTCCGTTTTAGGCCGATTTGTGGCTAATGACAACTGACGACATCTTAAAGTCTACAAAAAATTATCGTATACCGAGCTTGGGCTGCCTATGGTCTAACGCCAGACGATTTTACTCGTCAGTGGGGAAGCCCTCAGCGGTGAAAAGGTTAATTCTTCTAATAAGACATTCCCTCCAAATGGTTGAAACCGGTTTGAGCCACCCTCATTCGCGCAAAAATGTAACGCAGGACACATTCAGGAACGTCAAAGATACATGCGCGAGGCAAGAACGAAGAAACCGGTGTTCCATCGCGCTTCCAAAGAAGCGCGCGAGACTATAACTTAGATGAAATCAATTGCTTCCTTCTCTCTTCGCTCGTGTTTTGTTCTTCTGACGCGAAATAAAACAACAACAACAAAAAACGAGAGAGTCATGGTACCAGTGAGGATTTGGCTTGGGTTTGTGCTAACCTATATTGATCTATATTATAGAACCTTGATACAGCATCATTCGGGAGCTAAAGAAAAATATGTTTTGTGAGACGGGCGACAACCGGAAATGGCCTTTTCACTATCCAGGGTAAGCAAGAACTACGGCTAAGAGAACGATACCTGAAATTATATATTAACGTTATTGTAATAGCATCGCTACTATTTCGATTTGCATGTGAAATATGCAACAATTTTTCAGGGTCTCACAAGCCTTCAAACTATGTGGGACGTTATAAAACTAACACACGATTCACTGAGAGCACTGCAGGGACTTTCTGTTGCCGTGGTAACGGTACGTTACTGCTAAACGACTAATTCGAAAGTCCCGATAAAACTGGCTTAAGACATGCTCTAAAAAACTGAAGCCCACTTCATAAAATTATCAGAATCTGGACGAGAGTAAATTCCTATCTGCAGTCCATAGTTATTATCATATCACCGGGTTTCATATCTAGTTCATCCAGAAGGCCAAAAAACAGCGCCTCGATTCCAACCAATACTTCGCATGTTTTTTAGATGGTATTTAGAAATTTGATGGCACTTTCTTTCAAACAATTAATTCCTTTGTCTGTCACCTCGACAAAACAGCTTGCGGCCATTTTTAAAAGCGTAATAATCACCTCAACGGCAACCAATCAGCGCAGAGAAATTTCTACATTTACAAGGTACTTTAGCATTTATAAGCTCAAAGTTAATTTTCCCATACAAAGTCTATAAATCGTCTACCGAGCTTGGGCTGCCTGTGGTTAGACAGTAAAATCGGCATTTTTTGCGGTGAAAGGGCTAAGTCTACAACACCGTTTCAATAGACCTTTTCAGCTTGTACATTTTGTTTTCCCAATACAGGTCATGTGATAATACTCAGGAGGTTTGGTCCTTTGTTTTGTTCATTAAAAAGAGTGCATGCAAGCATGAATATGTCTGCATGCACTCTTTTTAATGAACAAAACAAAGGACCAAACCTCCTGAGTATTATCACATCACCTGTATTGGGAAAACAAAATGTACAAGCTGAAAAGGTCTATTTACGGTAATGTTATGGTACCAAATGAAATACCAATAATCGCTTGAGAAGATCCGCATATACATGTGACGTAATGAATTACCATGGCAACAAAAGAACCATCTAAAAACGCCCTATATTTTGTCTTTTAAGCGCTTATATGTCAAAAACAAACTTCTTTCTTGGTGACCCCCATTTTTATTGCTGAAAAATAGCTAAAAGTGAATAGCAGGCAAAGTTAAAATGTGTTCCTTGGAGCGGATTCGGAGCCTTCGTAAAATTTTTCAACAGACGAGTTCACGCTCTTGAGTGCATCATGGGTAATCAGGGCAAGATGGAGAGAAATTCAAAGGTTTGTAAGAAGTTCCAAACAATGAAAAGTATTCATGATATGCAATTTTGGGTTTTTTTATTTTCCAAAACAGAAGATATCCCCTTAAAGGTGCGGCAGAATAAATTTGGAAAGAATGGCTATTGCAGAAATTATTTTATTAAAAAGAGTTTTTGCCATAGGTTTCCTGTAATTCCAAAGGCACAAAATTACAGAGAATGTATGGAGACAAAAAAAGCAATATTTAGGTATTCCAAAGAACGGATACCAAGTGTACTTCATATCAGATGTGATCATGAACTTATTTCTTTGGTTTATGAAGTCGAAAGTCTATAAAGTGGAGTCATGTAGATTATATTTTGCTTTGAATTTCCATACAAACCTTTGAATTTTCCGCCATGTTGCCCTGATTACCCATGATGCAGTCAAGAGCGTGAACTCGTCTATTGTGAGGTGGCTATGAATCTGCTTCAGAGAATTTAACTTTGCAGAGAGTTTTATCTTGCGTGGTAATCACACCCCACCAATAAAAATGGGGGTCACGGTATACGTGTTTAATAACAAATATAGTGTTTTTTAGATGCCCATTTTGTTGCCATGGTAACCTATTACGTCACATCAAAAGACAATGAGTACATCTTGTTAAGCAATTACTGGTGTTTCACATGACGTTACGTGAAGCAGTTGGTGGGTGGATTCAATCTTTCCAAATGGTGCAGTTTGTTGAAAGTGCTAAAATTGGTTTGAGCCTCCTTAATCCATGACATCATTTGATCACAATTACAAGCATCCCTTATAAGTGCCTCTGTTCTCACCCCGCTGGGATATTTTTGATGAAAGTCCGGTTGGTAACTAGATAAAAACTTTCTTATTTTGTTATAACGGCAATCTGTATTGGAAAAAAATCCAGGAGTTTCCTGAAGACCATGTAAAGGACAATTTGCCTTTGATAGTTAACAATTGTTCAGCTGTGTGGAGGTAAATATCCACCACTTTCAACGACAATGAAGTGAATAAATGTTGTAGTATGTGCTACATAAGTAGAAAAAAGACCTAAAACTTGCCTACCGAAACGATTACGGGGAAGCCATCCTGTTTCTCTTCGATTTCAACTCCGCTACTCCTTTTCTTGTCGCGAGTTAACCAGTCAATGCGCGCGAAAATCACAATTCACCTGTGTGATGTATACAATACATGTGCCTAAATCAATAAACTGAAGAATACCTAACCTGATAGCAGAGTTAGGAGAAGGGATTTGCCCTCTAATAGCTCTGCTGATAGCGATGACTTGAGCCAGGAGGGTACAGATGGACTCCAGGGGCCTGTTTCTCAGAAGCACCAAAAACGTTTCGGGCCCTGAAAGCAATTCGTGAAACCAAGATCCACTTATCCAGAGCAGTTCCCCTGCATGGTTTGATGACCAGTTAAAAGACAAAAATTGCTGAGAATTATGATTTGAGACTTTTCTATTTGGAGATGAACAAGGGATGTATGACACCCAAAAGACGCCCGAAAGGCTTTCAAGAAGTGGCCCCCCTGGCCCGTGTTGTTCAAAGACCCGATAACTTTATCCGGTGGGTAAGTCTCTATCCAGCAGTTTTAATTTGTGCAAAGATGTCAGTATTTAATCACTTAACCGTAAATATGCACAATGTAAGCACATTTGTAAAGGGTGTGTGTGAAAACCTTGGCCAACGTTTAACCCGGAGTGTATTTTATACTTGCGATAGTGACTCATTATTGTCGCGCAATATTGGATAAGAGAAGAGTGTTGTTATGGCATGGGTGGGCTCCACAGTGCAGTCAAAAAATGAGTCTATATTTAGAATAACGAGGGCCACTAGTTTATTAGTATTTAGTATAAATACACAGGTGATTATACAAAATCGCGCGCTCTCATTGGCTCGCTATCTCGGATTATCAGCCGATAATCACCTCGACGGACAAAATGGCTGCCAGTAGTCGTTTTGCCACTGTAAGTGAAGATGATTTCGCGTTGAAATGTTTTTTTTTTCTCTTTTTTGAAATAATCACCTGTGTACTTATACTAAAACAATTATTCGCCTCAGGCTCAGTGATTATCGGTGAATATTCACCTCGACTTCGTCTCGGTGAATATTCACGGATAATCACTTCGCCTTCGGCGAATAATTGTTAATTATATGCTATTTCGTACTACCCTCGTTAAATAAAGACTTAACTTACTATCGCTTTCTAGCAATAATATAGGAGTCATCTAGGTAGTCTTTGAAATCTAAGCCTTAAAAGGCAAATTTAAGGTTATGGTAGCCTTTTACGCCACGCAGTCGAGTGCATTTTCTTAAACAATAATTGCCGTTTTATATGGAAGCAGAAGTACATTTTTTAAGTTTGTTGAAAATTAGACACGTTTTGAGGCTAGTTCCATTCATTAATCTTGAAACAAAGGCATCATCAAACCATGCCTGAAGTTTAGTAAGTATTCTCGCAAACAAGATTTTGATGACAAAATAAAGGAATAAAGTTTCTGCTGTTGTTTGTCCTTTCTGGTCACTTAGTGTGAGTACCCATGAAATGTATCCAATACAATGCTGACTTTTCTTCGTTTGGCCCTTTAAAAACAAAGCCCTTCCTGTTAAAAGTTGAAGTTCCTTTCATGATTTTCATCTGAACGGTCACAGTATCATGTTGGAGACGCAACCATTTTTGAGTAGTAAATAAAGACAACGCTCAATGGTATTCCAAGGAACGTCATCATAATTAACGCTAAGTGCGGGAAGATTAGTTGTGATTGACGTTGTAAAAAGAAACACTAGTAGGGACACGCTAAAGCACTGTTGTAAAAGAGTGTAAGAGTGTCCGTGGTGTCATTAGGCCCGCAATGCGTGCATAAGTCACGAAAATAAACGGGTCTGTTGGAAGCGTGCTTGAATTTCAACAAAATGAGCCCCAAAATCGGCAAAAATTCGTGACGCTGATGAAAAATAAAGCAGCTGCTATTTCTAAAACGATAGAATTGCGTGGTGATAAATAACCTCGTCTAGAAGAGTACATTTTTCACTACAATGGTCAACCTCAAGAGTTGGGCGATTGTGATCTTTGTGTTGAATTCGCACATTTCTTGTCAAACTTTATAACACTTAAAAGAAAAAAAAAACAAACTAACGAAAACAAAAAACCCGGTATCTTGCCATCATTTTGAAACAGATGTATCATTTGTTTCGCGAGTTAACACGCAAGGTAACTTGATCCCGGCGCCCGCAAAATTCGATGTCACTTTCGATTTTGCGATTTACTTGTGCAGCCAAAAGTACAATAAAAAATTGAATGTAGCAAAA
>OX421456.1:562500-565000 GCA_949126865.1 Montipora capitata | reverse complement strand
TATTTGCTGTTTTCTTTAAAAAACTTATTTTTTTAATATTTGTGGAGTACGGCAATAAAAAAAAATTGACAAGCTCTCCAGAAGTAAATAAAATACACGGTTTACTACAAAACTAAAACATTAAAGGTCATTACAAATACTAAATTAAAAAATGTCCACATTCCTTGCATTAACACTAAAGTCATCTAAAAAGTCCGCAATCTTGTGAAAAGGGTATACAAAAATTTGGTTTTATCAACGGAGTTGATAATGTAAATTGGCCACCGTACAGAGATTCTAAAAGCTGACGTTTCGAGCGTTAGCCCTTCGTCAGAGCGAATCGAGGGATTATGGGTTACGTGTAGTTTTTATAGTAGAGTAGGAGCTACGCTATTGGTGGTAACATGACAACGTGAAAAATAGGAATATATTAGTTAAATGAAAAGCGTTCGTTAATACCGTGAGGATTAAGGGTGCCGATTTGAAAGATGAATTTTTGTTGAAAGGGGTTCTCGACCCTCGAACACACGTGTGGACAGGTCTTAGAATTTCAAAAGGTATGCGTGTTCTAAGCCAAGACATGGCACTGGCATAAGACTCGGCGTTCTTACGGGAAGTTTGTCCGCTATGTTGCTTAGGGAAAGTTTGCATTCTTTCGCTATGCCTCCGTTCGTGCCAAAAACCAGGTGGGTAAACGATCCCATTTCCACGTCAATAACTCTTTGTTGGTTCTTCCTTTTCTTTAAAACTTCTTTCAATGTTTTAAATAGTCTTTTTCTACGTTCGTAGTTGCCAGTTCCAAGTTATTGAATGTGTCTAAATTTTGTGACACAGCCCCTAAACGCTTATTACGCGGGCTTTACAGGGGAAACGCCTGAGGTAAAATTTCGAACTTTAGCTTGTAAAAGACATGCGCGACGTTAAGCAAAGCGCATACGTGCCATGGTTGTGCAGTTGCTGATTCATCCGTTCTCGTTCTCCGTTTTAGAACTAGCCCACGAAAAGATGTCGAGCGTTTTCGAAACGGGTCGGCCCGCGAACTTTACGAGAGATCGAACATTTATGAGTGAACATAACGAGAATCATGGCCATCACTCCTACCTAAATAATAAGTAATAATCTAGCCGATATCCCTGATGTACTTCTCAGTTTTTCTTTGTTTTTCATTAGACGAACCAGGACATCAGTAAAGCCCAAGTTCACGGAGATATGCGTGTAGTATTTTAAAAACAAACTCGGTGGTCCCCGACATTTTGCCAAGTTATAAAAACTTTTGGGATTCATAGTTTTCGTTACGACTGGAAAATTTTAAGGTGGCTCTGAATCGAATTCAGAGAGTTTTATCGTAGCCTGCTAATCACTTTCCAGTGATAAAAATGAGGGTCACCTAGCCTGCTTGCAGGCGTTAATTTGTATTTCGGTCGCCATATTGGACGGGTGGAAGATCTAGGATGAGGGATAGGGGGAGCGGGGGGCTAAGGGTCACAGAGTTCTTTTTTGAGATAAAAGCGTTTAAAGACTAAATTTAGGGTTTTTTTAGATATCTGTCCTGTTGCTATGGTGACAAATTACGTCGTAATAATCAGTGCATCTTCTTAAGCCATAAACGGTGTTTATGTGATATCATGACGTTGCCGTTACGTGAAACAATAGGGAGCTTTAGCAACGAGAACGGCGACGGCAACGAGAACGTCACAAATTTGCATATTTAGTGGGCAAAAACAATAGCTTTGCACGCCCTGCACGTGCGTTTTTCATTTTTGTCCATTTCTTTGCCGTCGTCAGCAAAGCAACAACGTGAAATTACCAAGTTTGAAGTGTTATGGAGAACGTCAGCACCTGGAGATAAATTTTCACTTTTCTCCCTTAAATTAAGCACCGCTCGTAACGGTTTCATTCCTGAGGGACTGAAACATCTTTGTCATATTAAAAGGCTTAGAATAGTCGCGAAGTGATCGCAATAACGTGAATTTATGTTTTTACATGACGTTCTCGTTGCCGTTCCCGTCGTCATTGCTAAAGCTCCCTAATGTAATGAGTCAACAGGCGCGTAGCGTGGTCATTTTTTCAAGTACGCACAAGTACATATGATCTAGAAACCTAAGTAAACTGAGCGAAAAATACTCCGTTCTTTATTTCTTGTCGAAATAGTTGTGTGAATACAAGCAAAGAACAAAGCGTCTTGCCCTTATTTTGAGCAAACTTGGTGCAAACAAAACATTGTTTTGGTTGTGCTAGCGTGATTGGAATTGTCAAGAACGTTCTCGGAACGTCGCTCGTTTGCCACGAACGTTCTTGGAACGTCGCTCCTTTGCAACCTTGCCTTTTTGTTGCACGCTGGCCAAACAACACTGCATTGTTAGTGCAAAAAAAAGGTACAATGCAAAACTAAGTTAGAACATGGTATAGCTTTTGTTTTAGTTTTTAGAATTTAATCAAAGTGGTGCTTTCATCACGAAATCTTGGTTGCGTACAAGTAAAATGTTAAGAATAGAGACAATTGCTACAAATTTCAAAATTT
>OX421456.1:540000-555000 GCA_949126865.1 Montipora capitata | reverse complement strand
CTACGTTATACACAATGTATTCTGGGATCGTCCAGGGAAAAAATATTGTCAAAAGCAGTGATGCTGGTCAAAGAATAATACATTTTCGCCTTGATTTTGTGTGACACAGAGGTGAATAATATTTGTGCATGAAAATTGTAAGTTTTTGTGTAATAACTACTTGAAAATGTATCGATTAACACTCTTTCCGGCTTGTGTAAGATTCATTTATGTGAAATCTACAATAGCTATCCAGTAGTACAGACTTAGAAATAAATTTGAGGGGATTGATTCAATAAAGCCATAATTCTGTTGTAAGTACGTGTGTCAAAATTGTTCTTTGTTAGTTATAACTCGTTAGAACATTAACATTGCTGCTGTAATTGAGAGAAATTGTTGTGGTGGGGGGGGGGGGGGGGGTGGAAACTGTTTACCAAACTATTGCGCTGTGGAGAGATGAAAACCAGTGATAGCAAACAGAGGGAAATCTGAAGGGGTTGTCGTGCACTTTTGTTGAACATCATCTGCCAGTTTTGAAACAGCTGCTTTTCTCTTCCGTCAAGTTCAGTGGAGGAACATGTTAAATAAGGACTGTGGCAACTCAGTTTAGTTGTGCAGTGTTGCTCAAGATACCTACTTGTACATTTTTATCTAAAGAAAAAAATGGTTCACTTTTTAAACACATCATGGGCACTGATTTTTTGTCTTCTATGATGACAAAGAGGGGATATGAATGTCCAGTTGCTTGATACATTAATTATTATAATTTTGCACTAGCTGAGCATACCTTGGTACTCATTGTAACCTTGAACTTATCACGATTTATAGCTCTGAACAGTATTAATTTTATTTTGTAGGTCTGCACACATATCCAGAAAATGTAATAAGGTTGTACTATTTCAACACCATGCATTACTTGATACTACTAGATTTCACAATAAATCTTACACAAGCCAGAAAGCACAAACAATAGACACCTTCATGTCTCAAAAAATCACAGAGAAAACATGTTACTCTTTGTCCAATATCACCACTTTTGATGAAGACACAACTTTTTGTGACACATTTCTTTCTGAAGGCTTGCAATGTTTGCCCCTGGGCGATCCTGGAATCCTTTACGTAGGTGTCCGACTACTGGAAAATCATTCATTTGTATGTCTGTCTTTTTCTGTATCATACTTGGTGATGGTCTTCTGTGTTTCAGTAAAAAAACGAAGGAACTGGCATCGCCATGACTACAGTGAAATCGATGATGGTTCAAAGGTAAACTTTTCCAACATTAAACAGATATAGAGGATATTATATGGCCGCATGGAGATACACAATTTCTCTTTGAGTATTGACAAACATTTTTTAACACAAGAAGAGAAGTTTCGTATCTCCAATTATAGAAACAGCAATGAAATACTAAACCATTTCACGAAAGGCATTGAAAGGTGTGGGTTTGATATGTCACCGTAGCAACAGTGATATTTTCAAGTGTGAAGATTTAACGATTATCCTGAAAAATCGCACGGAATATCACGTCGTACTTAGCTGATGAGGCAGTAGGCCAAGTTGACCTAAATCATGCGATATTCTGCAAGATTGAGCAGGATAATTATTGTTTTATTATCCAACACATTGATGACTTGATGCACAATTTTCTACATTTATTGGAAGAAAAAAGCTGTAAAAACTACCATTTTTCTCTGCGACGCACAAAATTACGTATATCGCAGGATATCTGTTGAGTACCCACTTACCCATGTTATCTTCACGTGTGAAGATATGTTTTTGCGCAAAAACTCACTAGGTATTTCATTGGTGTTTATATAATAAAACCCTGTTTCCACTCACAATCATTTCCTTTAATCCATTGATCCCTGAACTGGCCCCCATCGATGAGTAAAATTGTTTGGCATTTGACAGAGTGAAATCTGTAAGGGTCACCCGCAGGGCTGTGCAGAAGGGTTAATCTAATGCCTTTACATTTCAGGCTGTACAGGCTGGGACAGTGGCATTTATTAAAGAATTGAAAACAAGGAAATTTAAGTAAGTGTGTAAATTGAATTTTTGCTTCCCTTATTTCTAGTGAACACTGAAGGATATAAGGAAGCTAAATTCCTTGTATACTACTTTGTATTATTTCATGTTTCTCTTTTTTAATTGTTTTTTAGAGAAGGCAATGTTGTTTTAAAGCTTGAAAATGGCAAGGACCTTACTTTGGAGAGTTTTGAGAAGAATGGCTTTAACAGGCCAATACTCATTGCAGACAAGGAAGGATTGGGAATGGTTGTTCCTGACAAGAACTTCAGTGTTATGGATGTTGAGAGATGTGTTGGTATGTATTGTATTCTTGGATGAGTCCTTTGGGAAGGAAACCACCCACTATTTGCAAAGAATACAGGAAGCAGCACTTCAGCACATTAATTGTTATTTGCTTGGCAAACTACTATTGGTAAAGATCCCAAAAACAAACGAGTAGATTCATGTTTGCCCTATACCTGGCTTCTGTGAGTTAGGCTTAGGGTTGGGGTTGAGTTGCTTTTTCACATGTAATGATTTTTTTTTCTCAGAACATCAAGTTTTATTCATTTGGCATTATTTGAACATGACTTTTTTAACAGGTTCAATGAGAGAGTTGGATGTCATAGATGTTTGTAGGCAGGTGAGGGATTCTTTTGTCATTTATGAGGAGTTTAATTATCTATGAGAGTTAAGTCTTGATTTGTTTGAATTTGTAGGAAGATCAGCGCATGCGAATGAGGGAATGGACAGAGTATTATATGAATCCAGTCAAAAGGAAAATTCTGAATGTTATTAGCTTGGAGTTCTCTAATACAAGGTAAAAAGCTTCAAAATACAGTGTACTATCATTGTCATTTTAATCTTGCCTTTTAGGGGAAATGTCTAGAAAAGATCTCCTTTTAAAATGAGACAGTTTGCATAACGTTTAGCTTGGAGTAGGATTCAGAAATCTAACTTTACTATAAAATCTGTAATATATAAACGTAGGTGCAGTCAATCTTCACTTAAAGAAATTACCTTATCTTTTACTGTAGTTTTTAAGAGCAGGTTACCTTCTGTCAATTTATTTGCGTTAATTTTTTCGTTTCACTTTTTCTTTAATGAAATAGCATGACACACCTTATACATGCTCCAGCCTTTGTAAGAGAAATGGATTGGGCAAATCATGTATGGCCTTCAGATCTCCCTGAAGATGCGTAAGTGTTCCTTGTACTGCATTCCTTTTTACAAAGTAATTAGGATAGTATGCACACTCTCATTGGTCAATAGCTGTTATTAGATGAGAGTATGGAAACACGGAAAACATCCTCTATTGCTTAAACAGATGAAGAAGCTCAAGTACAATTATTTTGAGGGAAAGATGGTGACCAAAAAGTGGTTTTGAACAATATTTTGTGCCTCTATTTATGGGAGGAAAAAAATTTGATTAGCAAAATAAAATAATTAATTAATCAATGAAAATAATATTGTGATGACAAAGTCTCTGATTAGTGCTTATAGGAAAAGCTGATGCAGCCTAATGTGAGAAGTAACATTTTAAGTTTATTTTGCAGCCCGCACAAGAAACCCCTTGTTCAGAAATATTGCTTGATGGGTGTAAAAAATTCATACACAGACTTCCATGTTGATTTTGGTGGTACATCAGTCTGGTATCATGTTTTGAAGGTTAGTATAATTAAATTACAGTAATGAGTATGTACAGTAAAAGAATTCAGTACAACAATACTATTGGTTCATTACAAGTGTGGATGTGTTAAGTAGATCTGTATGGTTGACATTAGAGGTTGATATAGTTTGTGTGCTTATTAATTAAAATTTACAATAGCCGGTTGCTTCTTAGATGAAATACAAATGGTTATTTTAGACATTTGTACACAAGTTCAGGATTTAAGATACTGTAAATTCCTTACGTGGGATGCCATGTTTATGACATAGTTAAAACTTGACTTTGCCATCTAGAAATTTGACCTTTGACCTGGAACGGATTTGTCAGCTTTTTGACTGTATTAATTATGTTAAGGTCCCTTTACATAATACAGTCATCACATCATTGATTACTGCATGGACTACATCATTTTTTCTTTCTTCAGCAGTATTTCTTCATATGTGCAGGTAATACATGTACTTGAAGAGATACATCTGTTGCAAAGAAAATTTAATTTCCCCTGATTTAATTTGTTTATGTACAAAATTCTGGTACATTCTTACCTGCAAACTCTGTTTTGTTTTAAGGGAGAGAAAGTGTTCTACTTTGTTGAGCCAAGTGAGGAAAGCTTTAAACGATATGAAAAGTGGGTATCGTCTGCAAGACAGAGCGAGATGTTTTTTGGTGATATGGTAAAGCAGTGCTTCAAATGTTCAGTGAAGCCTGGACAAACTTTATTGATTCCCACAGGTAAAATTTATTTAAACTTGTTTGGTTTGATACTTAGATACAAGTACATGTAATAATAATTGGTAGTATTATCAACTCCAAGTGTGATAAGAAGTTTCTAGGGGTAACTACCAGGCAAATTATCCTAACTTTAAAGTAGTTGCATGTGAATTTTGTTGTGTCACTAGGTCCTTCAAGATTACATCCACACCCACAACATCTGGTGGAGATTACTCACCACAAGTTGCCTAAAGTTTATTGTCTTAAATCACATTTTCTTTGGAAACTTTGTGCTCTTTTATCTTGTTGAGTTTATGAACGTTTTTGATAAACAAAACATCTTCTGAATCAAAGTCAACTTGAGCATTTTGTGAAAAAGCTGTAAAAAAACAGGTTTGAAGGGGACTTTAAATCATTGATTAATTTAACAATAATATTATTATTTTTTGCGAACCATTGTGAAAATAATAGGGTGGCAGGATATGATAGTAGGGGGAAACTCAGTTCCCTTTCTAAGACTACCCTCGTCCTTTTGAGACTACCCTCATCATGCTTGTGTGGTTGCATTACTTAATGCTCTACCATAATTTTCTTTGCTTTAAATACAACTTTCATTAGAGGTTTTTTTAATCATGTTGTGACCACTAAAGTGATATATGAAAAACACACTATTAACAAGTGGCTTGATAGCTAAGTGATAGAGCAGCATGTACAGTGTTATCAGTTCAAGTTCTGTTTTATGCTTGAATTTTTTTAGGCTAACCCAATTGCTTAAGTTTCCTATTCAAATTTAAATGCTCAAAAGCTGCTTAATATGTGACTTCTGTATGTTTGTAATCATTTTCATGAACTGGAGTTGTTAAATTGGACCTAGAGTTTGTTGTAAATGATACTCTTAAACTACCACGCTTTTGAAAGATGAGAGCTATAACTCATGGAATCGTAACATTTTAAAAATATTTTTTATGTTATGCTTTCAACTCTAAATTATTGGAAGATACTAGAAAGAAAACAAACCATAGCACGTCTATCTATGCTGTATAAAATGAGATACAGGCTAGTCTCTCTCGGAGATACCAAACTACGATCAGCTGGCCATTCATACTCAACTCGCTCCGTAGAGTACTCTTATACACAACCTACAGCCATTAGGGATTACTACAAGTATTCCTTCTACTCATGGACAATTAGCCACTATCAAAAATATCATAATACTCTTTGTTTCCCAAAGCACTGTTTTTATTTTTATTTTTTTGGACCTACAATGGTCCCAAGAGAAACTGGAAACAATGCTTATATGGAAATTTATCATGGAAAATGCTTACATGAAATCAACTCCCAAGGGAAACAGCATTGTCCAATTCACTGGCTGCTCTGAAAAATGCAATTTCAAACATTAATGTAACACTTCATTACTATGCACTTAAAAGTGCTTTTTCAGTGACTTTTGTTGTCCTTTTTAAAGCAGTCTAAAATGCTCAGTATTTAGTGACAGACCAAAATGGTAAATGTAAGTGTATTATTCTCTAACTTTGTAAGGTTGGATTCATGCGGTTTTTACTCCTCTTGACTCGCTCGTATTTGGAGGAAATTTTCTCTGCACGTACAACATTGAACTTCAACTCAGGTAGGATTTTAGTAAATATATATATTACTGTAGTATTTTTCTCATTAGAGATTTACTTAAGCTGAAACAAAAACCTACATTCAGAGCAGCTGCTGTAATTTCTGTATTCAAAACTAATATTGGCCTTTAGAAAGCCTTCAGGTACTGGTAAGTAACACAGTTAAATTTATTCATCTTTATTCATTCAATTTAATTCAATGAAAGGGAAGGATACCAGAGGTTATCCCTATCAAGGGTATCGGCCGGCAGCCATATGAAATTGACTGAGAGTCAATTTTGATGATGGAGAAAAACTGGAGTATCCAGAGAAAAACCCTTGGAGTCAGATTGATAACCCCTAAGCCATCCTGACTCCCTAGTTAGCAGCAGTAGAAGGATTGAAATTATGTCAACTCTCCTTTTTTCCTCTTTGGTTTCATCAAACTTATTATTGCTGCCAAGATTTGAGAAATAAACTGTGCCTGACTTCTTTTTTGATGCTGCGTGTGCAATATTTGATTAAAACAGGTCAAGATAGTTTCTTTTCTTCCATCTTTTTTCATCCTTTCCTGACTCTTGATACATTGTAATTTGGTTTCAATCTGACCAACCAAACACAATTTAAAAAAAAAAAAAAGTCAATGAAATGGTTATGCTTACAGCCTTTCATTTAAATGGGTTTAGGTTGAATTGAAGTGATGCTGGTAATAGTTTCCCATCAGTCACTTTCCCTGGAAAACCCAGTAGCTCCTTGGAATGGTCACCACCAGACTTTTCCACATTGTTACAGTGATCATCACCGGCAGCTGCAGTCATGCGCAGCAAGTTTTATAAGCCTGTAAAAGCAAAATCATTTTAGGCCAAGTTCGGCACTGGTTGAAAATGTAGGTCAACCATAAATAATACAAACCGAATGGAACATTGAAAAATCCAACAAACCAAAACGGTTGATTTCAACAGAATAGGACCTAACTATTAAATTAAATTATACCTTTCTTACTATAGAGTGTACAGGCTGGAGAGACAACTCAAAACACCTGACAAATTTCTTCATCCGTGTTTTGAGACAATGAATTGGTATGCTGCTGTGTATCTGTTGGACAAACTTAAAGGTAAGGAAAGAAAATCAAACCTTTACTAAATTACCTCGTACTCTAGCTCACAAGCAGCTTACATTTGTATGTATACTTTTTCGGTGTTTGTTGTAGCTGTTCTTGAGTCAGGCAGGAAACCATCAGACAGTCTGATTAAAGGATTAAATGCCCTTGTTGTTGCACTCAAGGCGTGGAGCACAAAAGGAGAAGTAAGTCACTTGCTGCTGTTTCAAAAAATTCCCATTATTTCATAGGATCAAGATCACTAGATCACCCTTCAGCAAATACATGTACAAATGAAAGGAGACCTTTGAGCAGGCAACTTTTTGCCCATAATTCCATAAAAATTACTTTGTATTTTAATTTGTGAAGCTACATATTGTTTTTATGTTATATAAATTAATGCATCTTTCTTTTCATGCTCCTAGGAGTTGACAAAACTGCACAAGTTTTTCATTCCAGACACAGTGTCTCCAAGCAAGTTCATCAAGTCCATCTATAAAGAACTGAAAAAGACAGAGGTAAAGCTTTTTGGTTATAATTTCATCTTATCAAGTGAAGCTATGATCTTCGCAGTTATGAACGCAATTTTTGCAATTGCGTAGAGAAGCCTTCATAGTTCAGTTGGTTAGAGTGTCGCACCGGAATCGCGAGGTTAGGGGTTTAAACCCCGTTGAAGTCCTGAATTTTTCATAGCTTCACTTCATTTCATATCCGCAGTTCATATGTGATTCATTTCATATACCATTCATCATTAATTTCATCTTAAATAAACATTTATGATTATTAAATTAACCAACCTCTCTCCATTTGGCTTACTTGGTACATGTACATAGGAAACTGTAGTTTGAGTTTGATTTTTGGGATTGTGGGTTGCAATCCCGACCATGCCAAATTCCAGGGTCTGAAAATGAGAAAGTGATGCCTTTGTAGTAACATCTGTAAATGGTTAGACTGTCAGAGAAAGATGCTGAACTGCAGGCCCTCTTGTGGAACACTTGTTTGCACAGAGAAGGGAACCATTACTTGCTTGTTGCTAGCAAATGATGGTAACTTACTTGGCTGACTACTGCAACATAAAAATGTTAAGGATTAGAGTCAGTGTAGGATAGTGGTCATTAACAGCGCCTAATTGTTAACTGGGTATGTGCTCAGGCCTTGGCCAGGAGGTCTGTATGTGGGCTGAGTTTCAGTCATTCGCAATCTGACTCCAGAGATTTTCTTGGCTTATCAATGTCAAAATCCCATCTGTGGTGCTGTACTCTGAGGTCACCTATAAACTCTTTTCATCTGCCTCTTGCCCGTGGCTTGCTGCAATAGCCCACTTTCGTTATATTAAAATTCAGTCCTAAACCAAATGCATCATCTCAAGGCTCTGGGTAATAAATATAAGGATTTGCATGGGTTTATTCCCCAGAGCCTCGAGATGATGCCTTTTGTTTAGGACTGAATTTCGATATATCGAAAGTAGGTTATTGGGTTTATCAGCATGTCTTATTATTATTGATATTATTGTTGTTGTTGTTGTTGTTGTTATTATTATTATTTTTTATTATTAGGGACATGAACTGTCAGTTTTTTAGTCCAGTTGAGTGATTCATTCATGTGTACATGTATCAAACACTCTTCCCAGTGCCTGATTTTGAGGTACTGAACAGGGTGCAGCCTCAACTCTTTTTCTTTTTTGGGGGGGAGGGGGGGGGAGGGGGGGGGGGGCAGGGTGGTGGTAAGTATTAGATGAAATTCACCTTGACATCTGAATAATAATAATTAATACCTTTTTCAGAAATCAGGCAAGACATCAAGACCCTCAACTCCAAAACTTGATGAAAATAATCAAAGAGACAGTGGAAGCCCAATGCCATCCTCCTTTGTTGATGGAAGTTTACCGCGCCTCAAAATTAAAGCTCCAAAATCTGACAATTACAGTACTCATAATGCAAATAATTCTGGAGATCATCTGAGATGTGAGCTTGATGACAGTAAACCTGTTATTAGAATAGCTAATACAGGAATTGATTCTAAACGAAAAGCTGATTCCTTTTCTTCGAGTTTGCCGGCACTGAAACTCAAGATTCCTCGAACACAGGAGCCACAGGAACCTGATTTGGATTTTAGTGGAGGCAAGGGTCAGATCTGTGAGTCCCCTAATTCAAGCTTGAAGCTTGTTGTTTCGAATGGAAAGATTGTCAGGTAAGCAAGTAGTTATGATTAGGAGTAATAATTATATTTTTCCTAAGTTGTGGTGGGTATAATCATTTCCTTGATTAAAAAGCTAAAAGCCATGTCAAAGAGTGGACTATAATAATCGTGCAATACAGTAATGTTGAAGCTCTGTAGATTGTTTGACCACTGATTACATCAATTTTTTTAAATTATAATTAAGAGACCATGAGAGAAAATCAGGTAGAATCTCAGTTATTGCAATTACAGGCAGGCTACTTCGCAGCCTTGGTATGATTGACATTCATTGAGTTCTCCTGTCAACAATCGTTATCAAGTTGAGGGTGACCATATACAATGTAAATGATTTAAAATTGCTAATGGGGAAAGAAGCTTTCAGTTACCTTGCACTGTTTGACCAGGACTAATAAGGGGAAGCAAGTTATCATCCAAAATTTAAACCTTGCTTTCTTAAACACCAGTGCAACATTTCCTTTCCTTAATTAAGAAAATCAACCCATTACTCTCTTAATTTTGCTGTGAGGAGGTGATGAAAAACATGTTAACTCTTATGATATCCATTTACCATTGTCTTATTCAATGTCACACTCTTCAGCAACAACAATAACAATAATCGTAGCAGTAGAAAAACAGCAGGAAAGAAGTTCCAGCCTCTCTTGCCCCAGGCTACTCAGGAAGACAGTAACCTCATGGATAGCTCGTATTCTTGTTCACCTTCTAAGCAAGGTCCGCTTCGCCTTAAACTATCAAGTAAGTGTATTTTAATGATTAAATTCCTTGAAGTTTTGAATGACAACCAGCAGTAATACGTACAATCACAGGCCAAATTAATATTGTTAGTTTGGCATGTGAAGAGTGTCTCTTGGAATGAAGAAGATCTTATTCTGCATGCCATTTGAGAGCAAAATAATGGCATCCTAATAACCAAGTGGAAAGCCTCTATGCACAACAAGGAAAGTGTCACTCTGTGGGTTTGAATGAAGTTAGGACACTTTGAACTCACTCGGCAAGTTTTTATTAGTCACTTCTAAAGAGGGAAAAAATAGTACCACTTGTACATAATTACAGTATATGTCAAACAAGTACATGTATTTCAAGCTTTTACCTCGAAGGTTGAAGAAATGAAAAGTAACTTTCAAAGGTGTAGTTTCAAAGTAGAACTGCTGCCTTAATATTGAGCTTACAACTTACTGTACAATGTAGCTTATGGAGAGCTTATAGGTAGATAACACAGGGTGTTAGCCATACCAAAATCAGTTTCTGTATTTACTTCCTGCTATTTACATGAACATCGTCTAAGGAAGTGCCTTGATTCACCTCACATCATCTACAGCCCTGCAACAGTTCTTCATTCACAGTTAAAACCACTTAGCTGTTAGTTTTCTTTTACATGCCTTAAAAGCCTCGTTTTTTTTCAGTGAACAGCTCATCAAACAAGAACAAAGCATTCTTCCCATTAGACCCAACAGAAAGTAATAGCGACACATCTGACAATGAACTTGGTTACAGCCTGGGTGGAACACCTAGCCTCATTCCTGTTCATTCACGAACCACACAAGGTAGCATAGGAGCAACATCTGGTCTCCAGGCCACATCAGACCCTCGAACACAGCAGCCCGTGGCTGGGTTAGACTGGACCTCATCTACAGATTATAAGTAAGAAAGACATTTTAAGCTAATCATGATCAATTCTTGACCATGATTAGCTTAAACTATTAATCCTGTTTTTATCCTATTAAGAGTTTTTCTTGTTAAAAGTTGTGTGTCTAAGATTGAAAAAAATAAAAATGGGAGAGGTTTTGGTTGGAAACCATAGTAAAACATCTAAAAAGCATGTAGCTATCGATGTCATTTTTGAACCATTTTAAGTTTTTGTCAACTCATTAAATTTTGAAGCTGTTTGACAATTTTATTTTAAAGTTGTGTGAAACGTTGGTGACATTTTCCTGCAGTTACTGAGTTCAACAAGATGCCATGATGTGGAGCTTACAACTTGCACAAAATTAATTTTCTCACGACTTATCGGGTATAAACCCCTTTCAGTTAATTCCCATTCTGGAGGACAAAACAATAAGATTGTTTTGCATTTGAAAGTTTGTTTATAACAACCATTGTTTTGTCCTCCAGTTTGGGAATTACTGAAATGAGTCTATTCTTCCCTGGTACCATCTATATTCAGAGCAGCTTCTCTCCCATAGTATTGTCAACTAAGCCAATCAATTTGTGATGCCTTCATTACAACACATATGCAGAAATTAACTTTTGAATTTACCAGTTGGGGAAAGAGTAATATGAAAGTAACTTGATGGGAGAGAAAAAAAAACAATCACTCATATTAGGGGCATTAGTGGTGTGCTCTTAGTCCAGGGCTCCTGGGCCTGTTCCGAAAACTTTCCGGCCCCAAAAAGCCTTTTAGGGAACTGCCATTTGGTTGCTTTGATAAGCTGGCCCTTTAACATGTTTTCAAGATAACAAAAAGCAAGATGATTGTGAAGTTTTATGACTTAAAAGTAGTCTATCCGTTCTTAAGATACAGAGGAAATTGTGACACATGAAAAAGACCCAAAAAATTTGGAGACTTGGTTGAGAAAGTGGCAGGACGCTCTTTACTGAAGTACATTGACTTAACTCATTTATTTTCAGGGACGAAATTGAAGCAGCAAAAACACTGCTATTTGGCTTAAGTGCTGGAGCTGGAATCAATGCATTTGGCTCATCAGCTTTTCAATCTGTATCCAATGCAAGTCCCAAGTCATCTAGTTTTCAGTTGTCTCAAGCAGCAAACCAACCAAGTACCTCTCGGTTGAACTCAAAACGAGCCCCGAGCGAGAGCAATTCTGAAAGCGAAGAGGATGACCTGGGATTCGGTGACTCAGATTATTTTCACGACAATAAATATGGTAAGACAATGGGCAATTACGTTAGAACACAATCTTGTTAATCTAGTGAGTTGGTTGCGTTGTGTCCCCTTTAGCCGGCGAACAGGCTCTCTCTTCATGTTGGAAAGGCAGAGTCCCCATCATTCTCACTTGCCCGGTGAAAAGAAAGCCTGCTCACAGGCTATGTCCCCTTCTGTGGGTGTGAATTTCTATTACGTGGAATGTTGTTTATCCCACCCCTTTCCTAATAACCCTGAGATTTCAGTCAGTCAGCCCCCACAACTGGGAACTGTTATATCCCATCTCTTTAATTCAAAACAGTTTAGCTTTGGGTGCTCTTTGATGTTGGTGAAAAAGTAGACTATTCTCTACTTGCACAAATCCCATAATACACCTCTTTCACCCCCCAAAATTTTGTATAATCATTGTTTGCAATTTCTCTTGGGACATAAAGTTGTCCTATGCAGATTTTATGGGATTTGTGTGAGACGAGAGTCAATAGTGACCTTCAGATTGGAGTACGAGGACTACTACGATTACGAGTTCTCAGTTCTGAGCACACGCAGTTCAAAATTTTTCATTGTTTAACTGTAATGCGCATGCCCATTACAGAAAACTCTAAGTCGTTCTCGTCTTCCAATCTGAAGGTCGCTAATAATACCTTTAAGAGAACATCTCAATTTATAACCACATGATGAAAATGTCGGGTCTCGCTCATCGTGCGAACTTTTTTTATCCTGTCTGTAGTTTATCCACCTCTTGCTGACATGACAGATGAGGACAAAGCCACCTCCTGGAAACCAGGACAACGCAAGAAGAAAAGCGAAAGGGTCGACTCAACTTGGAATCCAAAGAGTAAGATTATCCCGTAGTGTTGTTTCTTGGTCAGTAACATGGTCATGTATTGGAGCGGTTTTCAGTAGCATTTCGAGGGTGAATTCGCCATCGTTTTCACACAAGCACGGGTTGTGATTAACATGAAAACCACCCCCAAATTCCTAGCTTGTTATTAAAGTGCCCCTGTGACAAAAAAATCAATTCATATTTTTCTTTGGATTTCAAATCTGTATTAACTAAACACTAAGCGACCAAAGCCTTGATTTCAAAAAGACACCTGTTTATTTTAACTGGAAATTGCTGCCAATTTAATGGTCCGCCATTACTAACTTTAAGATCTTGAGGGAGCTGGATCGAGGAGAAAATCACATCAAAGGCTCACTAGTTTAAGAATGCAATGGGTGTGTACGCCGCAGAATTAATATGAAGCATGGGTGTCTTAGGCTTTCAGACTTTTAAATTCGCGTTTTTTTGCATAACAATAGAGTTCAATACACCTTTATCACTGGGCGGCCATTTTGGAATCCGTGGGAAACAAAGGCTTTGTCCTTGCATTGTCTTTGCCCATCAAGCCTCACACTGAATGTGAGGTTCGACGGGCAAAATCTTTTGTTTGGACATTGAGTGATATAGATCTATTCGCAGAGGAGAGGATTGGGTCGAGACACCAACATGGCCGCCCTTAATTTGTTTAGGGACACCAACATTGCGGCCGTGACGTCATGTGAAACCCAAGAATAATCCAGTCATGAAATTTATGTTATTACTACCACACGTTGTGTTTCGTGCGCTGAATGAATTTATGCGTCTGATGAAGTTTCAATGTAATTCCTTGTTCTCCCTCAGGTAAACTGCTTTGTTCACCAGCGAAGGAATTCAGACCTGTCCGTCAAGCCTCGAGGCGAAACACCGCTGGTAGTTTATTGAACTCACCACTGGACGAAACTCCACCCACGGTTTGTTCTTGCTTTGTTTCTACTTTTTAAGTGGCCGTAACATTTGACAATCGCTCCGTCCTCTCAAACAGAAGTGTGAGGACCTGGACAAACGGAAAATGTTTGGCGTTTAAACAACATCAGACATTGTTTGGTGACCAACCTTCCTGATGTTGAAGTGAGTGGCCAAACGGTTAAAACAATCTAATCAAATCACACTCCACAAGCAAAGAACTGTGGGTCACAAATACGTAAAAAACACGCGGATACAAGCGACTGAGCAAGCGTGGTACGCATGCACGCGCCAAACATGTTTGATACGGCTGGCCAAACGATCAAAACTTCGCCCATCAAACACGAGAACAAAAGAAGTGTTTTAAATTGTTTGATCGAATGTTTGATGGCCTTCAAATTTTATCAAACACGATCAAACATCGCTAAACAAAGTGGCCAAACGGTAAAATGGTTGGTCACCAAACAATGTTTGATGTTGTTTAAACGCGAAACATTTCCCGTTCGGCCAGGCCCTTAGAAAGAATAAATTTATAACCTCTATATAAAGAGGGTGACGCCAATTACTATATTCCTAGTGGCCCTCCAAAAACAAAAATTACAACAATCATGATGAAAAAGCCAATGTACAAACAATGATCACAATAAAAGATCTGAGAAATTCTTGACGATTTTCAAGAATTGAGAAATATTAAACGAATGTCAATGAATTAGTGAAAAGGAAAATCTGTGTACAATGATATAAAACGAATTCACTCTTTCCTTGAGCTGATGTCATGTAAGAATGCACGGAAATTGAGTGTGACGTTTGCAATGGCGACTCATTTTAAACTTCATACAGATTGTGGTTTTAAAAATGATAGTGTAACATGCTATGTACCATATGATCTGATTGATTGTTAATGAAGTAGTCAAGTGTCACTGGCGTTTTAACACCAAACTCGTTCCCAGGGTCTCCTTTTCTTCCCATGGAGGAAGAGAAACCCTGGGAGAAACCCTGGAAGAGAAACCCTGGTTTTAACACCATTCAGTACAAGTTCACGCCTGGTTTAAGGGCTTCACCATTTTCTTCAACATCCTTTCGATTTGT
>OX421456.1:530000-535000 GCA_949126865.1 Montipora capitata | reverse complement strand
TTATCAGCTCAATACTAGGAACAACCTGTCATGAATTATTCCAATGGAGCTGTACGATATTTGCTTTTGTACATCAACCATGTTGACTCCGTTCATCGGCAAGCAAATTAAGATAGAGAATATTTTCTGGTAGGATATTGCCGTCGAGCAACGTCAAGTCATCATCATATTATTATTATTATTATTATTATTATTATTATTATTATTATTATTATTATTATTATTATTATTATTATTATTATTATTGCTATTATTATTATTATTGTTTTCTAAAAAAACTTAACCTGGGTCTTAATGTAGACAGATATCATACCAGTTGATGCTTTCGAATATTGCGAAAAAACACCATTATTTATACCAGGAGTCTATACTCATGGGCTCCTGTTTCATGAATATGATGTATATAGGTTAAACTTAACACTGATGAGGCGGCGACTGAAAATGGCATAAGATCCACGACGCATTTCAAGGCATGAGCACGTTTTTGCGGCTCTTTTGGGTTGTAAGACTGAAACTGTCGGGTGCAGGTATGACCTACTATCGGATCGAAATATAAAATTTAACTTGCTGAAAATATGCAGAAATGACACATCGTCAAGGCAATTTTGCCTGGATATTTAAATCAGGCTATTTAAAAAAAAATTCTTTTTGCATTAAATCACAAGTTAAATGCCCTGTAAACAAATGAACATTAATTTACACGGAACTGACTGTCATTAGTAGTTACCGCCAAGTGTCAGCACTCGGAGAAACGTGGCTAATTTTTTCCAACAGAATTTGAAGCCGTTCATTCTCGGGACAGGCGACAGTTATGTCCTTACCATCGTTTAATTTCTCTGTTCATGGAAAGAGAAATTAAACTTCCTGCTTATCCCACACATCGTCTCTTCTCACAGGGCACCTGTCATAAAACGCGTCGCGTTGATCGATATTTTTATGTCACCGCTCGATGATGTTGCTTCTAAAAATACGCATCCGTCGAATCGACTGCTTACAGCATAGCGGGCCCAGTGACAGCCCCTGGCTATAAAGGGAATTTATCACTTTCAGTCTAGTGCACAGTTTTGAGTTGAAACACAAAATAAATAATTTGCCGTTATCTACCTCAATAATACAACACTGAGTTGGAGAGGACTTGGTTAGTAACGTATTCTTATTTATTTACATTTGAGGCCACGGGTCTTTTTCTTTTGGTGGATTTTCTGTATTCAAGAACAAACTCTCGGAGGCAAGGAAACAGGCAAGGAGGATATAATATTTCGCATGAAAAACAAGACTCCGTCAAAGGACTTGAGAAAACAGATCAAAACCCCAGAAAGTGGTGAGTCTTATTTTTTTAAAATAGGCAAACGTTTCTAACAAACCCTGAACCCTTGCAAGAACAAATTTAATTGCCGGCTTAGTGGCAAGAGAAGTCCCAAAATTTGACCCAAAAACGAAACTGCATTATTACAACTAACAAGTTCACGAAGTGTTGACATCAGTTGTTTTTTACAGAACTTAAGACAAATTCAATTCCGTTCTGCAAAACTTAAAGTGTTCTTGTAATAAGCTATTCCACTTTCCCTACATCATGCAAATTTCAATATGGCCCCAATATTGAAAGGTTGAAGTAACTTTCTCTGGTGGATAAATCACCATCCGACAGTTTCATTCTGTACAAAGAGTTTTGCATGTATTTGCTTGCGAATAACCATGAATATGCTCACTCTAAGCACGTTTTTGAGGAAGGACGTGAAGCAAAAGCTTGACCAATGTTAAAGGTGGGGTGTATTTTATTCACTGGATATAGCGGACTTATCGATCGGCTGGATAGAGCTGGGGATATAGTGCTTGCGTCAGTTGAACTCGCGTAATCATGCATCTCGTTGTCCCTTGACAATTGAGTAAATTTGGCAGTTTAATCGATGGTTCCTTCAAGCGCTTGTTTTAAAAATCCATATTATTTTTTTAACTTGACAATGGAAGGGATTCGTATCAAGCGTGACGTAGTCTCTGCGCGCTTTTCCATTCGGTGTCGTCACACTTGAAGACTGCAGACTAACCCTAAAGGCCATGTTAAACGTTTGTTGCGATGCGAGTTGCAAGAAAAATTGCCTCGTGTAACATGGCCTTAACTCGCAGTTCAATGAAAGCTCACCGTTATAAAATGGGTTCTTAGAATTAAAATTTTTTTATCAGCGCTATTTTTGTAAGCAGGTTATTTGTAAGCAGCAGCTTATTTGTAAGCAGTCTGCAGTTGACAAACACCTCTTTCCATTGAACGGAATTTTCTGAAATTTTGGGTGGAAACACTAACTATGGTGGAAATTCAACGGAACAAAAATTCTCTTCGTGAATTTCCACCCGAAATTTTCGAAAATTCCGTTGAATGGAAAGCGCCTGAAGTCTCCGGAAGGTTCCGATTACGACGAATGAAAACAACGTAGCATCTGAGGTTGAGCTCTTGTTAAAGTTGGTGGTGATGAAACGAAGTGCGGTCACGAGTCATCCTGGAATTTACAAGCGGTTTAAATTGTTTCCTATCAGAATGTTTTGCTTCCAAATAAGGGATTTTCGTTCACTTACTTCCTGTTTAGTCTACAACAATAATTGGCAACTGAAAAATTTCACTTTATGCAAACGATTTGCAAGTCAAATGTAAAAATGCTTTTAAGTTTCTCGACTATCTTGTCACGTTATAAGGTAAAATTTATAGCAAAAGCTTTAAGAGCTTTAATTAAAAGCTTCAATTTGTTGGTGGTTGAAACAGATTGTACCCGGAAGTGATAAAGCACTTTTTTTTATTCGCGAACGTCCTTGGTGAGTCTTGCCTGGGAACGCATACGTATATCCGGCCTTCGTGTGAAACGCTGCGCTATGGATATATGGCCTCCACACGTGGCCGATTATCTTGCACAGTTAAACATTTACTTAATCTTTTTGTTCTAAGTCAATTAAGCGTAACTTTTGCGACCGAAGTAAAGAAAATATTCCCACATTTTTCATGCAAATGACTTTTAACAGGTCCATTTCTTTTACTAAATGAAAATATCCATAAAATTAGCTTTGGTTTTTCCTCTCGTTTTCGAAGTTATTTGAAGTAATAACACACTCTCTCGCTCTCTCTCTCTCTCTCTCTCTCTCTCTCTCTCTCTCTCTCTCTCTCTCTCTCTCTCTCTCTCTCTCTCTCTCTCTCTCTCTCTGTCTGTGTCTCTCTGCGGGAAACCTTTCCTCGCGCGTCGCGCTCGTCACGCTTGCACAACTGGATTAAAATATTCCTGACATCCCCTCTTAAGGTATAGAGAAATTGAAAAGTGATCTTGGGATCCTAAATTTGACTTTCCTTATTTGCTCCTTATTTCTATAACGTTGTTATGCCGGCCAGTTATGGAAGCAACCAAAGACGGCGATTAAGTTATTTCCGGAAACCTTGCGTTATCTTGCAAGATTGCCACTCACGAATTCCAAGTGACCTTTCCCATTTACTAAACAAAGCCTTTATATTCGACGTAATACTCCTATTCGTCTTTCATCCATCCGATAAAGCCTTTGGGCTTTCAAGGCACGTGCTAGAAAAACATATCCATTAACCTAAATTTTTCTCTCAGGTACTGTGATTCCTCGAAAGTTTCTTATTCATTTTATTGCACACACCTCGTGAGATTTTCAGTTGAGCTTGGTCAACAAAGATGTCAAAGGAACTTTGGTGATTTTGTTTCTGTACGCAACATCTTCAGTCTTGTTGTCAAGATGCTTTGTGGCTCCATGAATTGCAAGTCGTTCGTTTCACTGGCGTTCATCCTGTTCTTCACGTTGCATAGTTTATGGAACACAGGTAGGTAATTTTTGTAACACAAACTCGGACTGAAGAAATGAGTTGGCGGTCTAGTCACATTTTGTCATATTGGCCGTTTCAACAGCAAACTCCAGACAAAATGAAGCTCATTCCCTCTTTAGATCGTTACTAGTTTAGCTTCCAAATCAATTGTTGTATAGTCTGTAGTAAAAGTGTTTTTCTGAAAGCCCAGATACACCGCAAGCACAGCGTTGATATAAATGCTATCAAACCATCCTCGGGTGAGACAAACGAACGGTCTTGTCTACAGGGTTTGTTTCCTGATACAGAACTAATATAATGACATATGGCGGTGATTGCACCTTCTACCTCTTGAATGCTATTTTCTCAGGGTATAACTACTTTGTGTCCACTCGTAAATCTAAACAGCGGAAACTAACTCTTTGTGTTCATGTTAAATTTACGCAAACGCAGTGCTTGCCTGAGAGGCGGAGGCAGAATAGTTTTGAGGATCTGAGCGCATTCTGAAAAATATTTGTGATCTTTTGGTCTCGCTTTTATTTAATGAAACGACTACATTTTTAATATCCCAAACTATGACACAATGATATGATGAACGACTCAGTTGAATTTCCGGTTATTTGTTCGCTCCGTTCTTCCTTCTGAAGATAAACGGTGGCGTCGTTTCCCGCCGGAGACCTTCCAATATTTTAAAGTTCATTTTTCCCTGTTATGTCTATGCATTCCATTCCTTATGCAAAGTGTCGAAATTATGGGGGTCATCCTTCAGTTGATGACAAAAACATACTCGTGTATCATGTTATCTCCTAGTCTAATGAAGAACTTTTGACACTATTGTGTATTGCTTTTGAAAGGATTAAAATCTTCATTTCTACTACGGAGCTCTGACATCGTGCCGGAATATTGTTTGTGTTTCAGATGATTGTTTTGTTCAAAGTTATCACAAACAACAAAGTTTATGTTTGAACCACATAGCATTCATTCTCACCGTTCCTCATTTCTCGTCGATGGTTCGGTAGTCATAAATTCAGTTCTATCAGGGTTCATTTGCGACTGAAACGTTCGAGAGGTAAATGATAAGATGTGTTTTTGAAGTGCATCAATATTGAGGACTCCTTATATTCTGCTTGAATGCGACCATTCGGAATTTTCTCCGGTACAATCCCATTTTTGGGACCTTCGCACGGTTTGACAGTTAAGC
>OX421456.1:525000-527500 GCA_949126865.1 Montipora capitata | reverse complement strand
ACAACTTTACAAACAAGAAGAATACAAGACATGCTTATAATGGTCATGCTTTAACACCTGCGTATATCACATCCTTACTTATTCCGAGACGTAATACCCAAGGGCTTAAAGGTATAAATAAGTTGTACCAACCTCGTGTGAACACTACAAACTATGGCAAAAACTCATTTAAATTCACTGCTACTAAATACTGGAAATATCTTAACTGATCAACTTAGAACCGCGCCCAGCATAACTAATTTTAGGAACTATATCAAGTCATATATATTTTAGTTTTTATTATGTCTTATCTCATTGTACATACTTTTGTTTAGTTTTATCGTAATATTATAATCTAAGCTATTGTAATTTAATATCGCAGTTACTGTGTAATTTGCATTGTTATTTTAGATTACATTCGGAGATACTAGCATTCTTTGCTACTCTAAAAAAAATTCGAATCGAAATAAAGTTATGTATGTATGTATGCATGCATGCATGCATGCATGCATGCATGCATGCATGCATGCATGCATGCATGTATGTATGTATGTATGTATGTATGTATGTATGTATGTATGTATGTATATTTTGCAGATCGGGAGTACTGCTGACCTTTGATTTTCCTTTTGGTTTCAGAGGCTTCATTGTCTGGCAACTACAATCTCCAAAGGTGCTACAAATTGAACGTAACTTTCCACTATAGCTTCCCTGGAGGCCTAACAAGCAGCACAATTGAAACGAATATTAAAAAATTTACGGATTTATCTAGATTTGTTTCTCGTCTTCTTCGTCTTTTACCAGAATGCAAAGGAGTCAATGTTAGCAGTAAACGCATTGAGTACTCGCCGCCAGGAGTTAAAAGTGTGTTCTTCAAAATACCTATAATATTTACTGCCTCTAATAGTGTCGCTGATGACCAAGTCGACTCAACGCTCACCAGCTGTATCGACTCATTGAATTCCACATACAAACTATTTCTTGACAAAAATGCCCCGAAGATAAGTCAAGGAGGGGCCTCCACGAGAACTTACAACGTTTCTTCGGTGAGTGGCAGGGAATCGTGTTGCGGTGGGAGCGTACCGCCGCCTTGCTGTGCTGCGGGCGCATTCAAGGTCTCCAGCACAAGATGTGGTAAGAAATACGTCTCAACCTCCCACTAATTCTCTCTCTTTCGAGTCTTGGGCTCGAGATTGAATACATTTATTATTACTCTACGTGTGTGATTTTTTTTTATACCCTCCTTCGTTGGTATTTTTCCATTATGAATAAGAAGAAGCTGGGTCACTCAACTGATTTGTCAAGATAAATCGGCCACCGCGAAAGAGATGCGGGCGCATTCTTTCGATAGCATTTTCCACAAGTGATAAAAATAGATCGTAACGCCCTATTACAAGGCATTATGGGAGTGAAATGCGGACAAGCATCGCAAAAATATTAATCCCATAATGCTTTGGGCGGTCAATCGTGACGTCAATTGAAAAGAGTGCTATTGAAGGCCACTTTTGTAGCCTTTAGGAACCACTGTCGTTTTTTAATTTCCGACGAAGTACGGAATGCGGATGTCCTGGTTCGAAAGCAATTAGAAGGCGTTCTTCTTAGTGCTGACCAAAAGAACTCCTGTCTGTGTAAATAAGAAGATGTAAACCTGCTTTGTAGGTTCTGACATGTATTAAGGGCGCATGTCACACTCCCAGGCCAACTTACTCTTTCTAACGTAGCCTGCTCTGTTACAAGGTTGCCTTCCCGGATTCTATTTCACGTCTGGCATTTCTTGCAATCATTGCCCTGTTGACACATACCAAGATGAAATATCTGAAACATCATGTGATAACTGTCCTGCTGGAAAGAAAACATTTGGAAAAACGGGAATGTCAAGCAAGTCAAACTGCTCAGGTATTTTACAAAAGTAGCGACTTCTGCTATTTGTATAACTTTTCGCGCCCTCTCGAAAAAAAGAACGCCTGATCACAGGTTATACTGTTCGTAATGAGCCTGTTTCCCAGTTTTGGGACTTGGGGAACATTATTTCCGCAAGAATCCGATTTCCTAGTTTAGTCACACCCTAAAGACTAAGCTCAGTAAAAGACGTTTAAATGTGACAGGCTAGTTGTGTGCTTACCTTGCTTCTACAATCCTGGACAAAATTGTTGGGCCAATGAAGCCAATACAACACGTCCCTCACTCACCCCCCCCCCCCCCCCCACCTTCCCTCCCCGCTCATTCCTATTTACGATGCAATGTTGATTTGAACCCCGGAAACATTTCGAAAAGCTGCAGTCGGTTTCAACGTTGCTTAGGGTGGTGGGGTGGGGGCACACTTAAAGAGAGTCCTAAAGGGAGAATGATTATAAATTATAAGGTACACCTTTAGTTGAAGCGATTTTTGTGAGCGTTATTGAATGTGTCCCATGGATTTGTGGCCACAATTGTAGTTTGTTGAAGTTCTGGAATGCATTTTTTCATGACTGTAATGTATCAAATAAATCTTCATGTTTTCTTTAATTCCAGATGCAAACCC
>OX421456.1:517500-520000 GCA_949126865.1 Montipora capitata | reverse complement strand
CTCCCTGATTACTAGTCGGGCATGCTAAGCCACTACACCATCAAGGCTACCACGCTTGCATCGCAGCAGATTAATGAGTTGACTTAGCAGCGTGGGGATCCCGAGGGCCCAACTTTTCTTCACTTGAAAGGTAAAATGCACGGTATGTGTTTGTCTCTGTAACATAATCTATACCTTTCATTTGCCTCAAAATTTCTCACTTTCATGTAATTACTTTCGACACCCATTGAAAACCGCTCTATCTTTTGTTTAGGATTTTATTCATCCGCACAAAATGCTACTAAGATTTAGGCGGTTGAAATATGTTAAGTTCAAAATATGTCTTTTCTAGATTCGTATCAGGAAGCAAAACGTTGTCAAGATTACCAAAGAGGTAAAAGTTTTGACGTCACAGCCAGACGACATGAACGAGGCTGATGCAGTATTGATAGCTGATGTCATAACCGATATCGTCTCATTGGAAGATTCATTAAATGAGGTAAATACTTAGATTTTCTATGTAAGTCAAGATAATAATAATAATAATAATAATTTAATCATTTCTATCGCGCCGGCTACATTAAAATATGATCGCCGGCGCGTTACAATCAATTGAAAAAATAAAAACTGTCTACATGTATACAAATATTAAAAAGCCTAGGTAAAATTACAATAGTAAAAAATTGAAAAATATTAAAAAGCCTTGGTAAAATTACAATATTGATATATAAAAGGAAGACCACAAAATATATCTATTCATACAAAGTCCTTATAGGCTTGTCTAAATAATAAAGTCTTTAAGTGCACCTTAAAGGAGTCCACTGATGTTACTTTCCTTAATGACTGAGGAAGCGAGTTCCATAATTTCGGGGCAGCAGCACAAAAGGCCCGATCCCCTAGTGTTGTCTTTGTGCGCACTCTAGGATGAGCTAACAGTAGCTCGCTATTTGACCTCAGAGAATAGCTGGATTCTGCTTTAATAATTATAAGGTCGCTGATATATTTCGGTGCCATACCATTAATTGCCTTATATGTAATCACTAAAACTTTGAAAATAATTCTATAATGTACAGGCAGCCAATGAAGTTCAAAAAGCACTATTGAGATAGGTTCAAAGCGCGATACATTGCAAATAAGGCGCGCGGCAGTATTCTGAACACGTTGTAATTTAGACAGTTGAGTTTGAGGCAAACCATACAACAGACTATTACAATAGTCAATTCGACTCGTCACCAACGCATGCACAAGCAGTTTAGTAGACTCAACTGACAAAAATTTCCTTATTCTCCTAATATTATGCAGATAAAAGTATGATACACTACAAATTTTATTAATATTAGTGACCATACTGAGCTGCTGGTCAAACCAACAGCCCAAGTTCTTGGCTTCATGGCAAGGGTTAATGAGATGATCACCGACAGCAAGGGGCTCTACACATAGCTTAGCTAACTGCTGTCTCGTACCAACCAGTAGAAACTCCGTCTTCTCATCATTAAGCTTGAGGCGATCCATTAACATCCATTGGCGAAGGTCATCTATGCACCGCTGCATATGCAAAAGTGCCTCTACATGACTCTCACGCAAACCAGGCTTGAACGATAAATAAAGCTGTGTATCGTCAGCATAACAATGCACTTCTGGAAGATGACGACTGGTTATCTCGAAAAGTTTTGAAGCATAAATCACAAACAAAATAGGTCCCAAACAAGAACCCTGAGGAACACCGCACTGCAAGGAGAAGCTATCAGAAAGAGTTCCATTGATTGTAATGCGTTGGCTCCTATCATGCAGGTACGATGCAAACCACTCCAGAACTTTGCCAGAAACGCCAAATCGAGTTTGAAGACTCGTTAGCAGACTGCTATGGTCAACAGTGTCGAAAGCAGCACTCAAATCAAGAAAAACCAATAATGTCACGTGCCCTTTATTCATATTCATCAATATATCGTTTTTAACTCTCAGTAGAGCCGTCTCAGTGCTATGATTCTTCACATAAGCCGATTGCAGGTCTGGGTAGAGACCATTAGATGACATGTGCGCAAATAACTGATCTGAAGCTGAACGTTCAACTAGTTTAGAAACATATGGCAAATTGCTAACAGGACGGAAATTCTTATACAGAGGATCCAGTCCAAACCGCTTTAATAGAGGATTTACCAAAGCCTCCTTCCAGACATGTGGAAAGTACGCGTTGTCTAGGGATAGATTGATTATATGCTTTATGGTAGGCAACAGTACATCAATGCAATCACTAACAAGTTTGGTCGGTATTGGATCAAGGGCACAACACTTTTTGGAAGATCTCTGCACTAGCGCAATGACATCTTCATCACTCAGAGGTGTGAATTCATGAAATGATTTCGCAACTGATCGAGGAAAGTCATATTCAGCAGGATCACAACAAGCCCCCGAGGCAGCGTCATCAAGTTCCTTGCGAATGTTAGTTACCTTTTTCACAAAGAAATTACCCATATCATTTGCAAGCTGGAATTTATCATCATGCGGCGGAAGAGAACTGCCA
>OX421456.1:502500-512500 GCA_949126865.1 Montipora capitata | reverse complement strand
CATCTACAAAGAACTGACACGTGTTTTTGACTACACTTGCAGGATTTTGTTATAATGATCAGGCCTTGATATTTGGTCTACACTTTTTCTTGGTCAATATTTTGCTGCAATATATGCTTCTCACAATGTCTACATTCTTGTCGATGTCTACATTCTTAGCGTTCCAAATAAGTTATGGACCATGAATTCCCCCTTCTCGTTCCGGCAAGGTGTGACCTTGTTTTCAAACTTTCTCCTCTCTCTCTCTCTCCCACAGGAATTTGCGCAAGACAAACCAGCAACCAATCCTAATGAGCCTTTGTGTATCACTCATGTTACTGCTGATCGTATTCATCGCGGGAGCTGGACGAACTGAGAATCTTATTGGCTGTCGCATTGTTGCAGTTCTCTTGCACTACTTTTCTTTGTCATCTGTGATGTGGATGGGTGTGGAGGGCTATAACATGTACATGTCATTTGTGCAAGTGATGGCTACCTATCAATCAAAATTTATGCTTAAAGCGTCTGTGGTGGCTTGGGGTCTGCCAGCTCTCATAGTGACCATCACTGTCTCCGTAGCAACGAGTTACTATGGCAATGACGAAGTGTAAGTAAATAATTCCATTCACTACTTGCACAAATCCCATAATACACCTCTTTTATCCCTCAAAAATCTGCATAGGCATTGTTTTCGACTTCTCTTGGAACATTTTCATGTCCCAGGAGAAATTGCAAACAATGGTTGTGCAAAAGTTTTGGGGGGTAATAGAGGTGTAATATGGGATTGTGCAAGTAGTGAATATGAAGAGACTGTGTAAAAGACGGAGTGTAAACGAAAAAAATTGTGTTCTGTTGATCTCGACCGTATGTCAAACTACAGAGAACAACGAAGTTTAGTGGACTATTTTCGTGTTCACTTTAGCCCATTAGTTCCTGCCTTCTGCTCAATCAATCCATCGCGACGAGAGAAATGGTCGCGCGGCCAATTTTTGTACAATGTTTTTGACTTTCTCCCCACGAAGAGGTCCCATCGTAAAAACCACAGTTGCAGCTATAGGCAGCACTGTTGTCAATGGCATGATGGTAAGATAAGTTACCGATGGATCTTTCCATTTTTTCCACTTTATTTTCTGGCTTTTACCCTCGTTCTTTCAATCCATCAGAAAGTGTGAAAGGAACCCATTGACTTTTTTTCTACGAATACCGAAAGTATTAAGAAAATTAAGAACTCCTTGATTCTCTTTTTTTGTCTGTTTACTTACAGCTGTGTGCTTTATGGATTTGCTTTTCATGCTTCCCAGTTTGGTCCAATCCTCGCCATAATCGTCGTCAACTTAATTGTTTTCATTCTTGCCTTGCGCTCTTTGAGTAAAATTGGAACCCTCGTCTCCGCGGAGAAGAAAGCAACGTCCTACCAGCGTGCGCGCACATCCTTCGCCATCTTGCTGTTGTTGGGCCTAACGTGGTTATTTGGTGCACTGGCTATTTCTCGAGCGCAAATTGTGTTTGACTATCTGTTCAGCATATTCAACTCGCTTCAAGGCTTTCTGATCTTTTTTTTCCATTGCCTAAGACAGCAAGAAGTGCGTAACCAATGGAAGATGTTCTTGACAGGAAAGGGATTACTGTTCTCGACGACCGACTCCAATTCTCGCATTAAGTACCCTCTTAAGACTATTTCCAAGGGTCGAAAGTACAAAGGAGGCATTGCGACGCGAGATCCGTCTTATTTCAAGCACGAGAGTATCACGTGTTCTGTGGGCAACTTCTCTCCAAGTCGTCCTGAGGTCACAATTGTGCCGGCCGAGGTTTGAGAAAACGTGTTCACACGAGAGCCAATGGTCCTTTAGATAGTGACAGGTAGAGAGTATAGTAGTTTATGGGAACGCCTTCCAAGCCAATACATAATGTCTGCCTTTTCGTTCTTACCTTAAAAGAAAGGCTGACATATGAAAGAATATGTAAATGAACCATTTTATTACGTTTGACTTCTTGGAACTGTGGAAAGCTCGAAGCCTCAGTAAGCGACTTTGACCTTTCGTTAACTCCAAACAGAATTGATTTTTCTTGAATTAATAGACCTAATCGGCTAACTCAGTGTTGTACCCAATTCAAATCTCCCGGGACTAAGATTCTTTGTGTATTGTATTTGCATGATAATGTAGCATTCATATTTAAATGATATGGAAATACCTGGAACAAAACGTTTTATTCCCAAAGGGTTTGAATTGGGTACAACATTGAGTTAGCCGATTAGGTCTATTATTTAATGCAAACTTTATCAATTTTTCGAACAAAGTTTAGACCTTTATCGATTGTTCAAATCTAATATTTTGCGTGATTGGAGAAACGAGCATAATTTTTGCATGGGTGCTATATTTTGTTCGTTTGTAGTTTGGAGGAGACATTAAAAATTTGTTCGTCTCACGGAGAGAGGACTGGGTAACGCCAAGGCCGGTACACACCGGAAGTAAAGACAACGTCATTAACATTTCCTTCTTTCACAGCAAAAGAAAATGGCTTCGATCGAGCATATACGAAACGAAATGTAAATAAATCTACAGATAAGAAAGATGTCTATTTTCTCCCCTCTTGTTAAATACGAAAATTTGTCTAATTTCGATTTTTCCAGAATGAATAAATGAAAACATCAATCCTTGAAACATACAACTGCTTTGTATATTTTTACGACCAAACCTAAACGGTTAAAATATAGTTATGCTAATATTTCATTAAAGTAAAATTTCATTTGAAAAGTTTCCTGTTGTTTGACTTCTTGTTTTCTTAAAGGTATAACGACAAGGTTCAGTTTTCTCTTCTCCCTAATTTGTTTCCGTAAGCTTTGAACCTCACCGCACTGGTGGCCCAGTTCAGCACCGGGCTGTCACGCTGGAGGTCGTGAGTTCAACTCCGGCCGGACCAACACTGAGGGTCTTTAAATAACTTGCCTTTGTAATTACATCTGCAAATGGTTAGACTCTCTAGTCTTCTTGGATAAGGACAATAAGCCGGAGGTCCCGTCTCACAACCCTTGTTCATTAACTCTGTGGGACGTTGAAGATCCCACACACTATTCGAAAAGAGTAGGGGACAGTGTTCCCGGTGTTGTGGTCTAACCTTTCCAGCATGTGGTCGGCTTGGCAGGATTAGCTTGAAGGTCTTCTGTGTGAATGAGACCACAATTGTGTATAACAGTCAGAAATCAGGCTACTTAGCCAAGTGCTGGAGCCTCACTCAAGCTCAAGTCAAGTGATGGCAAAGTTTCGGCGATTTGTCTTATTGATAATAAAAGGATCGAATGGAAAAGAAGCCTGCTCCATGTTAATCATTTTATTGAAGTCTCAATCTTATGTAGCTGAACAGCTGAGAATAATTGCTCTGTTAATTGAGGAGATTAAATCATTAAATCGAAATAAAATACACTCCAGTTCCCCACACATTGACCAAGTCCAATCACATTGAAGATACAAAACACGTGATTGAATTTAAATCTCACCCGGGAAGATCTGGTACTATACAGTCGAACCGATTTTGAACAATTAGTATATTTACTCGAAAATTCAGCAATTTTGTTTGCAGCTTTGCTATTTTCCGCTCTGAGAAAATCGCAGAAAGCCTGTAGTCGTCTTCAGAAGACGTAAATGGCGGTATCAAGTTGTGAAGGTAAGTAACTCGATAATTAATGAGCCGTCGTATTTTGTGTAATTTATTTTGAATCCGATCCCCGAGAAATATTTGACAAATGATTTGACTTCCTTCTCAAGGAGGAGTTTTCAGAGATAATATTTAAATATCTTTGATATATCTTGTTGTAGAAAAACGAATATTCCCATTTGTTTTATCACACTCTTTAAGTCGCTTTGGTAGGATTTGTAATTGATTTACTCTTTGTACCTTAATAAGGGTTTTCCTGTAATGTTGATGGCGCAGTCGATCTCATAGAGGATGAAAAATTCGATTTTGATGTACCAATCTCTCCAACTGTGTGTGATGGCAGGTATTGTGCCCGTTTCTGGCTACGTTTTGATTAAGTTTTATTCCATTTATACCTTTTTATCTTATAAGTGATGAACAACAACCAATGTTACTGGCTCTCTAATATCTTTGTGATTATGTCTCAATTAGTGTAGCAAAGCATGATTTGGAAGACGAGGATGAAGTGTTTTTTGGGCCCATTGGTCACAAAGAGAGATGTGTAACAGTCAACAGTGATTTGCATGCTGATTACAAGCCGATGAGCCCCCTAAATGGTGAACAGATTGCTGAACTTTTCAAAGAGGCCACAGCTGTTTCTTTGTTCATCAAAAGTCAAAGCCTGAGCTGTAATGCAGATGAGAGTAAAGAAAATGAAAATGGGGAAAATTGTATCACTTTATCAAAAACATTTACCGTTGAAGAAGACCAGAATGATAATTGTCTAGCAGAGAAGCCAGACCAGCTAAATGACTTGAGTTTCACTAAAGAATCAAGATCTCCACCAGAGACAATCTCAGAGTATAATAATTCATCAATGCCTGACTGTTCAATTGGTTTAAGAGTTCCTACAACACCAAACCGTGTCTTGCGTGAGAGCAATTCTCAAGTTCAGCCAAGTATGCCATTACCATCACCATTCAAAGCACGAGAAGCTCGTCCATTAGCCAATGTTTCCAAATTTGCAAGGTCCAAACTTCCCAAAACTCAAATGACTCTGAAGACTCGAAGCTGTTTTAATTCAGTAAGTTGGAAAAGGAAAAGGAATATTGTTGATCATGGCCCACGAGATTGAACAGTCCAATTAGGGTTAGGGTTAGGGTTATTAACCTCTCGCTAATACAGACTTTCTTTTTAGGTCCCCTGTTAATAATAACAAGCAAAGACAAAGAGCTATTAATTTTTGCATTTTTGGCCTTTTGGCCTGTTAGTGACAAAAGTGAATGACGATACGTTGAGACTGACACCTTCCAATATAATTATTGTTAAATATCTGTCTTCAATTATTATCCTTAAAGGGGCTAGGTCATGCTATTTTAGGTAATTTTGTTAATTATGAGCTCTAAACTTCAAATTGGCAGAGCAAGAGTCTTTCATTTGCAAAATCACGGCCACATAACAACTGAGAATGATTTTCCAGCTGTGTAAATGACATTTTGATATAGACTGATATAAATGTGAAAAAAGGTGGCCTGACGTTTTTCAAATTTACCCAAATTCAATCCATTTCAATCCTCTCCGGTTTTGCCTATCCATGTCCCTTCTTGGCTTCCCTATATTTTGTTAGAGTTCTATAGTTTTGAACAGTTATTTTGATATTTTAGTTAATTCTATGACCATTTGATCAGTGCTGAAATTGCCTAAAGTTGCGTGACCTAGCCCCTTTAATCTCCAGTTTCAGGACTATTAACCATGGTTTCTGTGAGTCATGACTAATGAATGCGATAAATTTCTTTTTGCAGCCTATAAAAGCAGAGCATGTTTATGGAATTATAGAGCCCTGTTCAGACAAGGTAAAATAAAATTAAACAAAATACTAAGACAAAAAGTAACTAGGGCTGTAAATTATGTCAGCATTCAACTGCATTGTTCAGCATTTAAACACTGAATTCAAATTACAAGTTTCACATATTTCTGTCATAACAGTGCACCAATGACAAGATGTAAAACAAACTAACACCTGACTTCGGTTGTTCAAAAGGTGGCTAATGCTCTCCACCGGATACATAATTACTATCCAGCGAATAAACACAAGCAAAACCAATAAATTGCGTTCTCCAGTGGATAGCGCTATCCACCCTTTGAACAACTGGGGCCTGACGAGCTTTCAGATTGTTTGATACTCTAGCAGAACCAATCACGTGGTCATAAGTTCAGGTTCCTTTGAAGTTTGGATGTTTTTTTCATCTTTTCCTTGCAACTAGGATTATCTTTGACTCAAGAGATCAAACACGCAGAAAACAAATAACATGATCTGTCACTGAGATTGGCCTTTTTTGTTTTGTTTTGTTTTGTGTCTATAAGGTTCAGGTCAAGTCAGGCTGTAATGGTTTGTCACCCATAAAGACTAGAGAACCAAGGTAACTGGTACTTAAGTTTTTTGTCTGTTTATCACTTTGTCAGGCTATAAAGTTATGATTGATTCATAAAAATCTGTTTTGTTAGTAACTTTGAATGTTCTCTTAACAGTACAAGTTAATGGCAGCAAACATAAGTTAGTCAGGCAGAGCCGCATTGCATGAGTGGACAAACTGATCTCCACTCTTTTTCACTCCAGTTCATGATCTTTTATGTTTGTGTCGACTCACTCTGGGGAGTAACATAGAGGAGCTTCATTAGGATCTATGATGGCAATGGGGATGAAAATGGCACAAAATAGTAATATGATTGGTTCAAAGTGGAAAAATAATTGTGCTGCATACAGCACATATTTTAGCTCATATTTTTGCGATACTCTGCATAACAATGACATGAAATCACCAGATTTGAGGTTTTAAGGATGAACGCAAGCATACAAATTCCATGCTTATTTTGATGTATGATGTATATAATTTAAAGATATATATATTATCATCATCATTATCATTATTATAATTATAATAATAATAATAATAATAATAATAATAATAATAATTATTATTATTATTATTATTATTATTATTATTATTATTATATGAGAAGGTTCTTTCTCAGTGAAATCTTCCTTTAAATGCAGAGATAGTCATGGCCAAACTTCAAACAAGGGAGATTCCTCATTTACAGAGCCATCCAAGGTAAGTGGATCTGTTTGGCAGAGTTCTATTGATCTGGCCACAGTTGTTCAAAAGGTGGATAACGCTATCGACTGGGTAGTGATTTATCAGGTGAGTAGCGCTATTCATTGGAACAACTGCGGCCTGGTGGAAGCGTTGAATATAACCTGGAGGCATAACTTGATCCTGACCTGAATTTGACTGCACTGTGCTAAACTGAAAAATGACAACTGAACGATAATTTGCCTTTACTACCTTGACAGCAGCAATGTTTATTATGACAACTGCGTCACTAAGTGGACGTTGGGTGCCTGAGACATCCTGGAGCTAATCCACTATTTGCAGCCAGCTCCAAGATGGAGACTGCACCGATAGCTGGCAAAACCTGACAACCCAGCCATGAGCCCCCACACCCCTGAGAAGACAGGCACCTGTCACACTGATAAACAGTGAAAAGCAGAGGGGTGGGGAAGGGAGGGGGAAAAACACTAAACGCTGCACACAAAATACTCCTTCCTGTGACACGGAGGAATCCCACGCATGCACAAATATAACAAAACCATGGACAAAAATTGACCGCAGTTACTCCCAGTTGTTAACTCAGTTAAACTGCATTTAACCTTGTACACCTGCTTAATATATAATATAGGCTTCATGACCGTGATCTATAATATACAATTTGCAACTCTTTTTGGTAAGTTTCAATTGATATTACATCATTCTGGAACTTTCCTATACTCAGAAATTCATCAGTATGTAGTCATACATTTTAGAACTTTCCATAGAAAATAACCAGAATCATCTACCTTTTCTACAACCTCCTACATAGTTAAATCTTGAGAACAAGATCCTTGATTCTCGCAAATTCTTGGCTAAGACACAAGTGACAAAATATTTCACCCCCTAACCCCTCTTTCCTCTTTCGTTTTCTCCATTTATCACTTTCAAGGATATGATAGAAAGCAGAGTGATAGCCAGGGCTATTTATCTCTTATTGTGAACAGAGTTAAACTTAGTGAAGTAATGAGAAGACTCCACTCTCACCCAAGTTACCAACCATTTGATATTTGTTGGTTCTGTCCTTGTTTCCATTGTTATTACCCCAGGTGTTCCAGTTCTCCCCTATCCTCTCAAATTCGACATTTTTCCAAGGAATTGAACCCAGCCTTGACAATAGATTCTACACATAAACATATTTTATTCTTTATTATTACATTTATAGTTACGTTTTTCATCTCAAAGTGGCATAAAGCCACCAGGATTTGTTGTGCAACCGAGGCGCCGCCGCACAAGCTCCACTTCGTCAGCCTCTTCACTTTCAAGTGCATTGTCACAATCAAATCCTGATCTGAATGAGACGTTCACCATCCTTGATTCTTCTGTTTCTGATGCATCGTTGATTCCTTCTGCCTGTGCACGTAAGGTTCCTACAACAAAAGCTAGTCTGAAGCCTTTAACTGGAAGTAGTGCGCTGTCAAAAAGAGGGTCAAGTGTTATCAAACCCAAAGGGAAACCACAACCTGTGAAAGCATTGCCACAATCTGGGAAAGTTAGCACCAAAAAGGCTCCACAGATTTCAAGGTCACTTGGCAGTACACCAGGAAAGCAAAAGGGTAATGGAATGTCAGATCAAACACTGAGGAAACCTCGTACACCCAGTGAAGTTCAAAGATCAAAGTCATTTACAACTCCTAGAAAAGCAAGCTTTACAACCAATGAGCATCAGAAGGGCAGTTTGAACTCTGAGCAGCTTGTGGATAACTGTCGTCAGACACCCAGTGCAGTACAAAGGTCCAAATCCTTTACTACGCCAAATAATGCTGCTGCAAAAAACAGGAGCAGCATTTCAGTTAGACTTACACCATCCAAAGAAAAGGACCCTGGACTGCCAGCAACACCCAGGAGGAGAGCAAGCAACAAAACAACACCAAGAAAGAGCCTGACTACCGTTCCAACACCTGTGCGAAGACGTGGCAGTGCTGTGGACACTTGTGCAACAAGTAAAGCAGGCCCTTCTCAGGCTCAGACCAGAAGCAAAGCTCTTCTCAGGCCCTCCACTCCCAATGGTGGTAGTTCTGAGGTTAAGGCTGTTGTTACTCCACCTAATGAGGGTAAACCTTGATCTGTTGTTTTAAGTAAAATATTATTGTACTTGACAATTTTCTGTCTGTGTTCAGAAGATGCCTATTTGGTAATACACACAGAAAGTTTGGCAGAAATGGAGAAGAGTTCCTCGTTACAATGTAGTTTAATTAAGCAGCAATTACTTTCTTAAATCTATTCAGAAGATCAGCATGCGCAGAACCAATATGCTCATTCAGTTTCCACCAAGCTAGAATCTCAATAGGCTTGGAATATATGTATTGCTTGGTTTTCAAGATGGTCATGACCATGTTTGATCAAAATCTCTGAGTTGGATTGCGTGGATTTGCCAGTAGAGCTGCCAAACATGGTGGTAGTTCAGTTTTGTCATCATCTTTGGACCAATAAGTTGGAATCTGGTGGCCTATTTGTAGTTCAAGTAAATGAATGGAGGTGTTACAGATATATTCTTGGTTTTCAAGTGATGCCATCACAAATAAAAAATGAGGAATTTTAGTTTAATTAGTTATTAGAACAGCTGAAGACTTATCTTTTCACAAAATTTTCAGTTTGATCGGGTTTCTCGTCTTGTAATAAAGCAAGGTTGAATTTCTAAGCTTTTGCATGACATGATATCAAAATTGCAGCCGAGAATGCTGTCACATAGGTTAAAAAAGTAACATCCGCTGAGATTTTGCAATCTGAACAGTCCTTCTATGAGAATAAGTACTCATAAAGATGTTTATGAGCCCTCAGAAGATGACTACAGGCTTTTTATAGCAAAACTCTATGACATATGTTTTTGTTACCTTCCGGCCGCTATATTTGTGCCCCTCAGAGGGACACAAACATGGCATCTCCATACAACACCTTCTACTACATTACATGTACATTGGAGTGAAACATTTCTTCGAATATCTCCTGCACAAAACAACACACAGACCTGAACCCTTGCAAGGCTGTAACAGTTTGAATACCGGGTATTCATCTTCTTTTATCTCTTTGATTCTTGACTTTATTTGTTGAATAGTTTTGATGATGGTGTGACAGTGGAAACCGGCAATTGCTTTATCTTTATGGTAACATTGATTTTTTTTAACCGTCCACTTGCAGTTCCCAGCAAGGTTATGAAAAGGAAGTCTCTGAGTGCAGGTGGACAGAAGCGAGGTTCTCTTCTCCCCACCCCCATGAGGAATAACAAAGTTAGAAAATCA
>OX421456.1:415000-497500 GCA_949126865.1 Montipora capitata | reverse complement strand
GGAAACACGATGAGGACAAGAGCTGTGGCTGAGCACTTTGTCACAAACTCTTCATTGAACCACTTTGTTGCCTCTTCCTGTTGAAAAAGTGAAATACTAATCAGAATCTCATAGGTTGGACGCCTGTCAGAAACACTGCTATTTTTCCAGAGTGTGCCTACATCAGGCACTGGATATTTGGCACCCAGTTGACATTTCAGTCCAAGCAATATGACTGGACAATCGACATCTGAATCTACATGCTCTGCCCAGAGTTTTTTCCAGCAGCCAATAGGCCTTTTGCATGATTACAGCATATGCTCAAATTATTACAGCATATGCTCAAAATTCACCACCACGCCTCATTTTGCAAAAATTTATTCACATCATCTGACCATGCAATACTGTTCGCACATGGGTTTTCTTTACAAGTTTGATTTTCAAGGCTTGGTGGTAAAATTAGCAAGTCAAGACGTAAACATGCACAAGAGCTATTTCCCAAGTTTATCTCAACAATGAAGCACTTGTATGTGGCAAACCCCAACCCTAACCTTTCCAAACTGAAAGAATCTCTACATAATTTTTAGATGGATGTTGTTTTAATCGTATAGTGTATTACGACCTTTGTAACACATTAAGTCCATCATCACGCTCAACATCATGTTGTGTCATTGTTTTGCCGTAACTGAAACAACCCAAACCTTAACAAAAATGCTAACCTTAGGCTTAAACATTACTTCTTAGGCCTAAAGTTAGCATTAGTTGAGTTTGGGTTGTTTCAACTATGGTGAAACAATGACCTGCAACCTGCCGTTTACACCCTGCAGTAACTGCAGAGGTGCAATGTTGGGTGGCTAGGCCAGCAAACAATGTTTGTTCGACAACAAAATGTTGGGTGAATCTGTTTGATTTACAACCAGATCATTAAAAAGTTGTATTACGAGGTGGTCAAACATGTTCTTTTAGAGAGACATTGGACAGAAATCATGAGAAATGTAGGATCGTTTAGCTACGGTTTAAATTTGATATTGTGCTGTGCATTACTCTACAGGCGCAATGATGATTCTCCTTCAAGAAGCTTAACAGGGTTATCAAAATAATCCATCTCCCACCTTGTGTCTTTGAGCTTTTTTTACATCCACTGGACGGTGTAAACGGAGCAGAAGTTGTCTCAAAAGGCAAAGATTTCCCAATAGAAATGGTATATTCGTAAAACGAAGGAAAGCAGTTGAGCACAACGCATGCAACGTTTGTCCACGGAGAAATGATAAAACTCGTAATCCCACAATCGACACAAAGTACATCCCAGGCAAGGTTGTTATCTTCGGGTCCCAGTCTCGGAACTTGTAATGACAGTATTTCTGAGCTTGAGGTATGTGAAAAATCTCATCCATGTATGGTTTTGGTTGCTTAGCGTTAAACTGAATGAAAATTCCCAGAGACAAAGCCAACAAAGCAGAACAGAACGAGAAGAACGGAAAGACCGCCATTTTGATTCCGGAAACATGGCATTATGGGAACTATTTCTTCTGAGAAGAACATGGAAAGGAGCCTGGGAAGGAGGACATCGGAGCCCGAGCGGTAAGAAAGCCTTTAATAAAATTTTTAAATTACATCCACATTTTGAATACATAAATTAAATTGTATTTTTACAGAAATTCCGTCATTTGTATATGTGATTACTTATTAATGATATACAGGCAAAATTTTCACCTTTATTGCACTAATTATTATTTCAACTATCTGCATTTTATCTGCATTACTTTTCTGCACTCTGTTTGGGATTAATTGACGTGCTCTCAGTCAATCAAAACGCAACCTCGTCCCCAGGGTTTGGAGGGAACAAGAGAGACCCTGGGGACGAGCTTAATCAACACGCTGATAGAAAGTAATGCAGGGACGTAAGGCGGCCAAACCTCATGGTTTTGCTGTCACGTTTTTTGAAACTTAATACTATCTTTGTTTTGCTTTCAGAGAATACACGTTCAGACAAATAACGGACTTTTCATTCATAACCGCATGGAACCAAACGTATTGCCTCTGCCATCACGTTTTTTAAACTCAACGCAGATCAGTTGTTCATTTTGCTTAAATTCACGTACAAACAACATTTTTCATTTGTGATTTCTTTCAAACTGTGAAATGTTCATGTGAAACAAGGGCCGTGACTGTAAAACCCACTCAACCGTTCTCATTAATACAGATCCCTCTCGTTTAACCGTAAAACAAATATTAGAAACCTCTTGATACATTTATTCGTTTATTATTTATTTATTTATTTATTTATTATTTATTTATTTATTTGTCGAGGGAGACAAATTGGATGCACAGAGCCTATTTGTGGAGGGAAAACAGCCGGCGTGGACACTTTCTGTTCATTTTTCTCGATGAGTTTCTTTTGTGTTCCGAGTTCTCAGTTCCTCTTCAGTTTTAACGCTTTTGCTGCTGAAATCTTGGCTTTTTTGAACTTTTATTGCTATTCAAGTTCCATTGGCTGAGGTTCATTCCTAGCTTTTGTTGCAAAGCCCACTCACGTCCTTCTCTATGGTTTGCGTGGACGCCTTTGCAGAACTCTCCTGTTTGTAGCATTTCTACGCTCGAGATCCCAGGTCTTACTCCTCGAAATACTTTTCTTAGTAATACACTATTTTTGTTCGCTTACCAACTTAGTAAGGTGGTGGCTTTAGCGTACAGAATTTCATACAGCCATTTATTTCTTTCCTCCTCACATAAACAACACAAGAAATGAGTTGTACGAGACACTATCTTGTTGGAGCGTATCCTCTTCACTATCTTTATGCAGTACCTGGGATGACTTGGTATATTCAATATGTATACTGAAATGTTATTGAAGAAGATAACCTCTTTAGGCGCACCTTCTATCCATTCCTTTTCGGTTCCATAACAGCACAAACGATTTTTTTCGAGGACAAAATATCCGAGTTTCCATTTTTTCAAAACCCCGCTTTTCTTGAGCAAATAGCCACGCTTAAGTATCTCACCACAACAATGTACGCTTTCTGTATTCATGTCCAAATTGTCCAAGAACTTTAGTAACTGACAAATGAGAAGTTCTTTTTCTAAATGCAACTATCTCGAAAGGAATCCCGGTTTCCTTTAGACGTTGTCTTCCCGTGACTGAATCACACGCCAGGGAATAAACTTCAAATTTAAATTACTTACAAACAGTTTTCCAAATATCTTTACAAAAACTTGACGTTACGTAAACGAAGTAAACAAACTGACTGAAACAGTAGTTTGTTCCGGATATTTATATGAGTGTTTCTCGCGTGTCTTCCAAATAACATCTTGTGAGAGACTTGAGAAGTCACCCTTAAAGCGCGTGAATAGTTGTTTTTTCAACATTAATAGCGCGGTCTTGTAACATCTTAGCCTTCAACCTCGTTCCCAGGGTCTCACTTCTCTCTTCCCTGCCTCCATTGTCGTTGACCATAATTGAGACAAGGTTTGGCAGCTGAGCCGAATAGGGAAACACAAATCTAACAATTAAAGTGGACTTTTGACCAACTGTAAAGCACGCAATGATTTTGACCAAGCCTAGTGTTGGCATCGTTTTCACAGCTATTGTAAAAGCGACTAGTTTTAGTTTTAGCCTGGGTGAGATTTAATAAATTTAAGACTGGACTTCTACCTTTCTGCAAAGCAATAATTATTGGAACACGAAAAATAACGAGAAGGAAAATTTCTGAAACTGAGGTAAAGTACTAGCCTGCGGTCGTGCGTACTTTGAAAAGAACGCCTGATCACAGGTTAGTAAAGTTGCGCCGGGTCACGAGTTGCAGTAGCTAAGCACGTGAGCCATGGCATGTACAAGAGCACGATGCATTTTGAAACCGGTTCAAATTAGTAAATTAAATCGAACATTTAATTTACAATCATCAGCACTGAGTTTCACAGGAATGTACTGTTCAGTCACTTTCAATCTTGAGTAGCATAGCATAGCATAGCATAGCCGCGCATTACTGTTACCAAAGGTCGTTGAGATATAAAAAGCTTGGAAGATTTACTCTGCTCTTGAGTTGGCACAGTTCATTATTGGACAATGAATTCACAACTGAGTTTACAATCACCGACACGTGATCTCCAGCCATGGATTCTGTAGAAATCAGTTATTCTCCTGTTAAAAATCATCATCGGTTCGATTAAGAATTGTTTAGTCGTCCATTGAGATCATTCGAAAGTAAAACTGAAGCAATGGCTGGAAACATCAGTCATTGAGTCGATTATTTTAAGTGAAATAATCGTTTTCTGAGGTTGTATGCACGTATGAGTTTTAGCGGTTTCTTCAGTATGACCGCCTACCAATTAAGTTATCTGTTCGCGTGAGCCAATTAGTGCACCAGGTTGTTTCGCTTCATTTCACGTCTGACTGATTTCGTTCCAGAAGCCCTCTGTCTTTGGGTGTCAAGTTCTGGCTTTCGGTGAAGTAACTTTTGCATCATCTTTGGATGCGGAATACATCAGGTAAGTGATGTAGCTACTTATCTTTGTTGAAACTGTCTGAAAAACCACAATTTAGGCAGAGCTGTTATCGGGCACGTCTGTTTCCTACGTCAGTTGTTAGAGTAATCAAAACTGGGAGTTCATACCTTGTTTACTTAACGCTAAGAGGAATCTACTTCAAATGAAAAACGGGTCGTGGAAGTGTACTGTTGTTTACTTAGGCCAAGATCTAAACCCAAACGTATTGTTTTTATGTTAAAGCACATTTTCGTTTATATTACGTTATCATTTTGCGTTTCTCAAAACTAAGCACTTGTTTGTCTCAGTTGAGTGAGTACAGACTAAATTGCTCATTTATACTGACATTTCCTATCTTGTACATAACAGTACATTACCTTTTCTGGTGCGTTTCCCTCACAATAAAAAAACGAAAAACTGTTGAAAGTCTTAGCATTTAAAGTGTTTTTTTTCTAAAACAAACCTCTTGACCGTCGGAAGTGGATATATTTTATACATCAAACGTAAGGTGGATTTTGTTACCTGATCGCCGCGCAGTGAAACGACGACATGAACAATAGCACACAGGTATATCTGCATTAAAAGACAATGAAAAGTAAGAGAGGGTTATCAAGTAAGCCGATTTCGTTACCGTGTATGGTGATCACAAATTAGAGCCTTGAATGACAGAGAGCTCACAGTTTCATGGCAAACCTGCTAACCACTGTGAAAGAAGATGACAACCGCATACCAGTCATAAAAGCATTAGGAATCATGCTTGAAACCTAGCACAGTATTCATGAGTATTGAACTGTAAAAGCTGAAAAGTTCCATCTTGATTTCCCACTGGTTTAATAATGTGTGGTATGTAACGTATTGGGTGATAACTTCCAAATCAGAGGATTGTTTCCTTCGTGTTTTCTGGATGTCAACACCAATCGCAAGGTGTGTATTAGTTGGCGTAAAGAGTGGAGAAAGTTTACATCATGTCTTTGTCAAGTGCATCATAGCACGACCATTAGGAGTTTCGAAAAACATCACCGCACTTACATTTTTTTTTATTGCAGAGTAAGTTTTCCGGCTTAAGGAGGCCAGTTTTAAACAGGGCCGGAGACACAGTGGGCTAGTGAACTATCACAGTCTCTGTATAAATTACAGTCCCGTAACAGAGGGATGAAAAAAAAATCGAGGAAAAGAAATCACTCTTAAAAACTTTTTGAAAACAAAGTTTTATTTTATCATTCAACTGTACTGAAGTTGTTATTTATTTCTCGTTTATAACGCTTTCAATAAAAGAATGCAAATATTATCTGATCAAAGAATTATATCCTCTCCAGTGGGCTCTGCATGCCATGATATGATGGCATGATACGTAATCTTACCTAAATGTGGAATTCACTTCATACTTGTCGTCGGGTGAAGTATGCACTGTTTTGAGGAAAAGAACCTTTTTCACTGTCCAAAGTTCGGCATATTTTTACTGACAAAATCTTTTTATCTAAGCTTCCCGCATTTATAAATAAAAGCTGTAGTTTAGTTTGTTTACCCTTGATATCGAAAGATACCATTTACTGAAAACGTTTGGGTGATCATTTTGCTGAAATAAAAAAAAAAGAATTTGAAAAACTGTACTTATGCGAGACGTGCGCTGATAGGACTTAAATAAGAAAAAAAGTTGGTTTTTTTGTTTACAATGACATGGAAAACATTGCGGCTAGTCTGGCGCCAAGCGCATGTAAGCGGAAACCATATAAAGGTGATAGGACACACAGGGAAGAAATTTTTGTTTTTTTTTTATGCCCCGTTGAGTTTATTAGTCAGGCATTCCGTCTGATTGATTCATTATCCTGAGTGTGATACCTAGGGAAAAAATGTACTCTTTCTGTTCTAGAGTTGGCGCAGGCATGCGTATGTCTGGCAACTTAAGCGCGATGTAATTTTTGCCGAAATTCTTAACACAAATAAGGTTATGATTACAACGTCCCCGTTGTTTGTTTGTTTTTTCTTTTGCACGGCAACAGAAGTCCAAGTGATAACGTGCTGATTAGCAAGAGCGATGGACTTGATGAGTTTTTTATCTGATGATGAATGGCAAGCTGTAAAGGAGCCATTGGAGGATATGGAAGGTACCGATAATTTGAAATCTTGCCGCCCCTATTCCTTTAAAATAAAACACCAGTTAATCACCCGTGTTATTTTGTATGTTACCTGTGTAGCTGGCGAATCTGTTGTTGTGGAACGCGAGAGATCTCCTGCCTTATCTTGCCGCTCGAAATCTCCCGCCCTCCCGCAACAACACAACCGCCATCTGCGCAGGCTATTGTGTATGCAGCTCATTGTTTCCAGTCTCTTTCTTCCTTGCGGTCCCAGTGTCAAGTGAAAGACTCTTTCAAGTCTACATTCTTGACCTCTTTGATTCTGTAGCATGCATGCATGGCCTAGAATTCTCAAATACCGAAATTTAAGCCGTATTTTTGCGTCAATACGCAGAATGAGAAAAGGCAGAATACGTCACATCAGTCGTCACATCACTCCAAAGACATACCGCACGCGTAAATTGTGCCATAACCGTGCGATCTTAACGTAGGATTGTCATTTACTCTAAATAGACGGAGAATATTTGGATTTGAAGCGTTTTAACCCAAAATAGTTTTATTGGAATGTTCTTATACGAGGGTCAGGATGGGAGTGTCTCAGCTATCAGCTAGATTTTCGCCCATTTCTCAGCTGTCAGCTACATTTTTGGCCATTTCTCATGTTAAAAAACACATGAACAATTCTCAGCTATCAGTTAAAAAACACATCGTTTCTCAGCTAACATTTAAAATTTTGGCCGAAGCTCAGCTATAGTTAACGCAAGTTTTTACGCTCCGTTTCGGTCATATGACGTACTAAATATAGCTGTGGTTCACCTAGAACACTGAGGAAGCACGAGGAAAGCCTATTTAAAGTTGCCCAATGACAACTTTTTTGTAGACAGAGGCTGCCATCTCTCAACCACTTAAAGGTTTCTCTTCTTCCCACAAAGAGAGACCCTGGGGACGAGGTTGCACCTAACCCCTAAAAATAAATGTCGTAAAAAATGTCTTGAATAAACAAGCACGTTTTCCAGAGTACTTCCTCGAAAGACTTTTTTCATTCTCTCAACTTCTCAATTTTCTGCTATTTTTTTAACTGCGGAAAATCCCTCCGAAAAAGACGTCATTTTTTGTTCAAGTCCGTGCACGGGAACAATTGGAGAGAATGGGATTAGTGACGTCAATTCAAGAATCAACATATTTCACTTCCACTTAGAGCGGTTTTCAATTGAGTGTCGAAAGTAATTAGCGAATTGCATTGGTTTTGCATTACTTCACTCAGTGATTGGTTCAAAGTTCTCGCGCCACTTTTTCAACCAATCAGTAGTAAAACCAAAACCCAATGGTGGCTCGCGCGTGCACATTTCCCGCGCTCTTTGTCGGCTACGAGTAATTACTTCAAGTTTTGATTGGTTTACTGTATTGTCTCCGTCCCTTTTGATTGGCCAAAGTAATTACTTCGCTTTTGGTTTCACGACACTCGATTGAAACTCGCTCTAAGACCACTTTATTGGGTATAAGTAGAATTACATTTTCTATTCTCATCTAAGCCCGTAATGTGGTTGTAATGTTCAGTTTTTGTTGAGAGGGGGAAACCTGAGTACCCTGAGAATAACGGGAAGCAGAGTAGAAGAAACAACTGCTTGGATATGATGTTTGGGAGTAAGGTTTCATGAATGTCACTGGCCCCATTGTATAAAATTGAATTTTTGTTTTTGTTGTGTTTCAGGTTTTGATGAATACCGTATCGTTCACCGCTGTTCTGAAGGGGGTGGAAAATTCAAATACTCGGCGGTGCACAAAAGAGATGAGATTCCTGTGGAACTTCGGATTTCTGGCGCTTCTCCTAACAGGGACCCGTTGAAAGAAATTCAACTTATCAAACTACGCGTGGACAACGACAAGTACATCACTGGAATGGAAGACTGTGGCGACTGTGTTGTCAGGAAATAATGTAACACATTGTATTATCGCTTACAACTATTGTGACTTAATGAAGTATGAACTAACTAAATAAAAACAGATTGAAACTTGTATTTTGGCAATTTAGTAATTGTATTTTAATGCATGATATATTGTTTATTAGTGTAAATACTGTTATTTTCACACTATTATGTTAATTTTAACGGAATCACTGTTTTAAATACTTGCTGTGTTTACTTTTGTTATTGTAGCCTCCGTGGCTGGCGGAATGTTTATCGCGAGATTACATGTATTTATACACGCACGAGAGCGACTGCCTTCGAGAATTATTTTAACACTCGCGAATAAGGCAGTCGCTCTCGTGTGTGTTTAAATAATCCCGCGATAAAACATCCCGCCAGCCACGCAGGCTGTTGTTATTGTTAAAACTTTACAGTGAAATACAAGAGAACGTCTTCGAGCATGCGCACTAGCTTTGGATGACACAAGGTTCTTAGTGCGTGTGCGCAGAACTCGCGCAAGTGCTGCAATCGGAATTTTGCTAATCATGGCATCCTCCCAACTCCGATATGTCGGATTTCATCGCCCTTTTTCGGCTTGTCAAAGTGTGAGGCAAATATTTAAACTAAAACATACAATGTAGCTCAAAGCAATCTTCCGCAGTTAGTTAGATGTGAGGATCTTTCGTTCTTTACAAACTGTATATAAAAATAAGACCCTTGTATCAGGGGGTATTAAGTTCGTCCGTCAGTGATCTTAACGACGCATTCTCCCGCGCCGTTTTTTATTCCTGTAATATACAGCTTGTTATTCATAAGCGTGAGAATCAGCTGAATTCGACGACATCCTTTTAGGGGGTCCCGCATCTCATCAGCAGGGCCTTCCAGTAGGACTGTACTGGGTGGAGCTTCGTTGTCCTCATCATCTTCAATCAGGTACTTATAACCACCGCCGTCCTTTTGAGAACGCGCAATTAGGTACATTTTGAAGTCTAGGATACAAAATTATTTTAAGTCATTACCATTTGATCCTCAAAGGTAAGTCCTTCAATTCATTTTTGAATTGGGACTTGGTGATGGTATGACAGCGTCATGAAGAAAAGATCAAAAACATATTTCAATTTGTTCCTCATTTTACATAAACAATTCGTTCACCTTTTACGAACTTGCCGACCACTCCAGGAACAAAATTGACCCGTAATGTTCAGAATAAGAAGAAACGAAAAGTCGTTTTTGTGTGCTATCGTAATCTGAAGAACTTTTGATTTGTTCAATTTATATTAAGCACTGAAAGGAAAAGAAACGGATCGGTCCAACCTGAAAAATTCCGCACAATGCAATCACTGCACTCTGCTCATGAAACGCTATTAATAGGCGGTGTCGCTGACGTTGTTTGATTTGGGCTGATGCATTTTAATTCTCATTACCTATTTCACTCAAAATGCAGTGATAAACAAAGCAGATTTCAAATAGGTAATGGTGTACGCTACCTTCATTAAAAGGTTCCTCCGCTTCACGCCATAATTGATTTGAGAGCAGATCCATGAGACTCATTTTTCAATCCTATCAACAAATAATTAAGCATGAAGTATTTTAACGGACACACTCCTCAATTATGGGTTATAAATTTAATGGTACGTGGAGTTTAAGGTTGTAAATCATGTTTAAAGAGAAAGACAATCCTAGGAATGTTTGGAATACGAGGCTTTCAAAAAACGAACGAATTGTCTGACTCCAACAGTTGACACGCGCCTCTTGTTACATATGCGATTCTTTTATGTTGTAGCGTGTTAATTGTCCAAACTACTCAAACTGGATTCTTTTCCTTTGAGAGATCTCAGAGGGCGGCAACCATTTATTGTTACAAATGTTGACTGAAAGGAAATTTGTTATTTGGTTTTGAACTTTTAAATCTGATAACAAGGCGTCAGAAAACACATCTCCTTCGAAGTAATACCTCGCTTAACGTAACAACATCAAAAAAGGTCGATTTCATCTTCTTTAACACGATTTTTTTTGAACAGGTGTTCGATTATGTAAATCTAATTTGTTCCAAAACTGAAATTTCGACTTAATATTCCTGTGTCACAAGAGAACACTTATACATCTGTAAACATTTTATGAAGGAATGTGCGCAGATAACAAGATATGAATTAAAAAAATTATCTCAAAACAACTTGACCAAAACAAAGGCAATTCACCAGAAATTATAATTTTGAAAAATTATTAAGTATACCAAAATCTACAGTTTCTTCTCTGAACACTCGATATTAAGGGTTTATGTAAAGGTTTCAAGGAAGCAAAACTTGTTTTCTAATTCGTTTTATAAGTGTATTAATCTTTAACAGGGTTGGACATCTCTTCCGACGATGGTTGAGGTGAGTTATAGCTTGCATGCACTAGTTGCAAAAGTGAAAGAAGTGTTTGAAGTTTTTGGAGGTTTTCTTTACGTAAAGGCTACAATCTGGGTCAAGATGCAACATTTTTAAATGGCCCGGCTTTGGCCGTAACTTGTAAGCTCTCGGAGAGCGAGGAGAAGAGTCCGAAGACTAAAGTGGTTCTTCCGCGCTCGCTAAGCTTAATTCTAACCTTAAACCCACAACATTGCAAAATCGTTCATTATTTAGGTTATGTAAACTTTAAAATTTAGACAACAGCAAATCACCTTCAGTTTTTCGAATGAAAAAGCGCTTAAAGTGGGTCCACAGCTTGTAAACACTAGCAGCATGAAAGTACTTCCTTTTGTGCCAACATTAGCATTGATCCAAATCTTTTAACTCACCGGTAGTACAAAAATTCGATTATCTACACGTCAATCACCGTGCATTATCTCTGCTGTCCATTTCCTCTTACTGTTAATAATCCCCATGGTTTCTTTTAAATCACTAGATAACCAAAAAAGGTCACGTTTATTAACACAATAGATATAATTAGCGCTTGAAAAACAGTTGATAAGTGATACCTATGATGTTGGTTGGAGATCTGTATAACGGGTGATTGGCTTTTTGAAATGAAAGTGACTTTGCGGTAAATTGAAATGCTTTTAATTCAGAGGTTTACAATTGACCCTAATAACATGTTTCTGTTTTAGTGGACTTGTGGAATTTGAATGATTGTACGACATATTTCGGAAAAGTCGATAATGTCGGAGAAAGCCTTTTTCATTCGACTGATTTCGTCAGAGTTAACAATCAGGACAAATTGACCTCTTTAGCTCTCCCATTTCAGACCACGGGATGTTACTCTAGAGAACAGTTTCTTTCCTTTCAAATGTCGTCTTATGCACGTGCTTATGTACGAGTAATTTATGAAAAAACAAAAGGAGAATTCCCTTGCATCTCGTGGTCTGAAATGGGAAAATAAAACATATAACGGTCATGCAATTAAAATTAATCCATCTGTTTTGCTCCTATCACTGGAGTTGTCTGTTGCCTTCGACGCAGTTGATCCCCGGGGACCGGGAGTTGATCATTCTGTGTTGTCACTTAGATTCTCCAGTCGCTATGGACTTCATGTAAATGAAACGGTTTATCACCGATCAAATCGTACTCGGGTGGCATTCCTGGGATGAACCTAAGAGAACGTTCATCACTTGAAAGTATTGTGTTAATAATGAAGTTTTTATAAGGGTGAATTTGGTCTGAACAGCTACCTACTTTACGATAATACTAGCTTTCTTGGTAAGTATCAATTATTTAATGCTCCATTAGTTACTGTGTACCATGATATATGATTTTCAGCACGCATTGCAAACCTACAAATAAAGATTTCAATTGCCAAATTGCAAAAACAATCTTTGTCATGAGAAAATGCGCCAAAAATTCAAATTATATTATTCGTTTACCGTCATTTAAGTCTTTTTCCCGCAGGTCAATTAAAAAAAATCAATTTTCAAACTTTACACATTCTTTAGCGATGAGCTTTAAAAGTGTGTGCCATACCTATGACGTAAACTATCGGCAATTGGTTACAAACTACTAATCCATTATTCATGAAAATATGCCAGAATCTCCTTCTCCTTGTCTTGTCAAGATGTCTCCCACTTTAACTTTGAGAAAAAAATGAAGACGTTCGTATGGCTCAGAAGAGGGACTCCACACCATTAATTTTGTTCAAAGGTAAGCGTTAGCGACATCTCGAGTGCTTTTTTCATCATTTGTTTGTTCGCCGGCGAGTGGAGGAAAGAAACATTGTAACGTTTACACGTGGCCCCAAGTTTACGAGTTGAATATTTAGAATTGAGCTTCAAAGTTATGCCCTTCGTGAAGAAAAAGTTATTTGATATATAATCGTTCCACGGCCGGGAGAATGAAGTCCTGAATTTTCCTCCTGTTTCTCAATTTCAATGTTCAAAAATGTTACAAACATGTTACATAAAATCAATTGATAAAAATTCGGTAATTTGCTATAAAATATGCAAGTTCTATGTGATGAAGTGAATCCCAACTCCAAAGTATTGTCTTTCTAACAATTTGCGACTCAAACTGTCTCAACTAAAGAAAGAGTTTGTGTCCTAAATTTGGTTAGCGTTTCGAAACAAATTGTTTAATTTGGCTGTTTAGAAAACTGTACAATGATAATCCATGTTTGCTAATCAAGTGACACAAACGATTAAGCGTGTAGCGTCTGAAGATCATATCGGATTTTTGTATAAATTATTTCGAAACTAATTGCTTGTTTTGCTCGTTTTGTTTGCAGGACTTAACTGTCAGTTCAAGCAGACTTATGCGCGGAGACGGTGTTTCCAACAAAAGTACTGTTCAAAGGTTGGTATAGCAAGTGTTTTATTTTACGAACTCAGTTGACCGAGGGAGTAAGGTATCATCGAGTTTGGATTCGAGTTCGAGTTCGAGTTGGACTTCGAGTTGCGCTTCGAGTTAATAATTAAAACGCAAGTATATAATTGATAATAATGTACAATTATTATTTATTATTAATGTTAATAAGCAAAGAGATGTATAAGCTGGGCGAAGAACAGGAATTCGGGGCAATATTGGGATTTTTCATTTTTTTTTTCATGTGGTTTAAGTAATAAAATTGCTGACACATTAAAATATAGAGCAGGGATATAGGTTTTCAACAATGTGTGGTACCTTTTGTCACTGCGAATGAATAATAACAAATTGTCCATATTTGGGGTCGTGGCCCATATATTTACTAATAGACGATTTCATATTATTCAGAATTAAAAATAATTTTAATTACCTCTCTACATTTCATTTCGCTCTACAAGACAATCATAGGCACTTAAAAACGCAACGAAAAGTGAACTACGATTGACATTTAAAACGAGCTGTCTTCTCACAGTCAGTTTCTAAAACATTTGTTTTGGACAAAACATCAACTTTCAAAAGAACAAATTGTTTATTTTTCTACAAACTGATCTGTCACTGTAATCTAAACTGTAATCTGCTACGTAGACAATAGTTGCTGGTTTTTTCTACTTATAACCGAGGAAACTATAGGGGAAGTGAACCTCACTTTTTAACCGTAACTTTCATGTTGATTATTTTTTTGGGCGAGATCTGGAAAAGGTTTTGAAAGGTCCTTTCACATCAAAAGAAACAGGTAACTGTCTTCTTTTTTCCACCAGCTTCTCAGCATTCCTGAATCTCGCCGCTCCTGCGGTCTAGATTTCCCCTTCCGGACCCCGAGTACGGACCGTTCCGAAATTTCCAACTTTCCCAACATTTCAAGCTTTTTGTTGCACCGTAAAACAAAGTAAAATATAAACATTTAACACAGAGTCAAACATGTAAGGATTCCGATAGCTCAATTTTGGAACAAAATGTCAAACGCTCGCGTACGCCACATTTGCATTGGCTCTTTGCTGGGCTATAACTTGAAGAATACCAGACAAGGAAAGAAGATATCGAAAATGGCAAAATGGGCAACTTTGAGTCCCCTGGTATTAAAGAGTGACTTTATACTACAATTTGAATTTTCGGAGAATTTAGAGGATTTCTATGGAAAATGTTGCTGGAGAGCAAGGTCTTTCTCTTCAAATGGACACTGCTTTGATTCAAATCCTTTCTCTTCATGAGAGATTGTTGGTTAGCATCATGGATCATGGTTAGCATTTACATTTCAAGGAAAAATATTCCTTGTCATACTATCGTTAGTTTGTGCCCTCCCATAAGCACAAGCGGTCCTTCGAAAAATGTAAGTATCTCGGCGGGCTTTGGTTTTGCGGGACCTACCCTACCCTACCCCTCTATTTCTTTTTGGGGGGAGGGTGGTTTATTTTTATAGTCAACTTTAACTCGAACTCCAACACGAACCTTAACTCGAAGTCCAACTCGAAGTCCAACTTGAACTCGAACTCGAACTCGAACTCGAACTCGAATCCAAACTTGATGGTTCGGGATTCCCATTGACCAAGAGGTGTTTATTTTAGTTCTTGTGAGATATCTAATGAACTCGCCTTTAATTTATAATTTCAGGACAAGATCAAAGAAGAAACCAAACACAAGAAAAAGAAGTTCAAGACAGTTCAATTGGGTGGAAGTCTACAAAGCTAAGAATCGTAGTAGTAGTGTACAGTTTAATGGTGGCTTAACAACGTATATAAATTTCTCGTAAGATTAGAGTACTTTCAAATTTCAAGAGGAAAAAGGAAGTCTCCTCGTTAGCCCGCACCTCGATTTACCCGTTGGAAGGAGGACGACGCATTTCAGGAAAGGAGAAACAGGACAAAAAGTTCACAGCAAGGATGTCAACAGTTAATCGTCTTGCAGAGATTCATGTTTTTAATGGCAAACTACGATAGCTCAAATTCGTTTTCTTCTAAGCCACCATTACAATTTTGAGCGATTGCAGTTCACAATTCTTTGTTCGCCACTGTTAGCGCAAAAAAGCAGCGATTTTCTCACCAAAAATGCGCGATTTCGCTCCAAATTTTGAGAAGCAATTTGGACATCTTCTGTGAAAGATAAACGATTTGATGAGTCTGGAAATGATCGCTCAAGGTTGATCTTTAAAAATAATATTGGTCTGTATGTAGCAACAGGTATGAGATTAAGGAGGCATTGGCATTTCAAACGAAATTGGGACAGAAGCAGCATGTCCGGGGATAGGGGTTGGGGGTGAGGGGTACCATAGCTGAAACAACACAAACCTTTATAAAAATGCTAACCTTTGGCTTAAAGTGCCTATCACTTCAACACAGTTTTCATTTTATTCTCAGAAATCGTCCAAATACAGTGTTGTTTTTAGAAAATTCACTTTTTTAATTTCCAAAGGATCTTGATATTAGCAGGCAAGTCAGAACTTTAAAGAAAACAACAAAACTTTTAAGTTTATAAGACATGTTTCGACAGAAACATCTGTCACCTTTATTTGATTAATGTACAAAGCGTTAGAAGTTGAATTTATAAGTAGGAAAAAGTGCTAATTATGCTAGTGACAACGAAATGTACATAAAACGTGACAATGTGAGAATCTAAAACTTATCCTTTTAATTCTCACATTGTCACATTTTATGTACATTTCGTTGTCACTAGCGTAATTAGCACTTTTTCTTACTTATAAATTCAACTTCTAACGCTTTGTACATTAATCAACTGAAGACGACAGAAGTTTCTGTCGAAACATGTCTCATAAACAAAAGTGTTGTCGTTTTGTTTAAAGTTCTGACTTTTTTATTTGTTTTGAAAGCCGGCAAAAATGGTTATACTTTGATTCATAACCGAGCATTGAAGGGGAATAGGTTTAAATACCGGGTTGACGTCATAGACGAATTTGCATTTTGCTGTTTTTTTGAAAAACGGCAATGCCAAATGAATTTGTGACGTCAACCCGGTATTGAACCCATTCCCCTTCATTGCTCGGTTATGGATCAAAGTATAACCACTTTTTCCGACTTTAAAAGCAAATAAAAAAACGAATTTTCAATCCAAAGGTCCTAAAAACAACACAATGTATTTGGGACGATTTCGGAGAATAAAGTGGAAAACTGTGTTCAGGTGGTAGGCACTTTAAACATTATCTAACGCATAGCGTTTAGGCCAAAGGTTAACTTTTCAGGAAAGGTTTGGGTTGTTTCAGCTATGGTACCCTTCATCCACTACCACCCTTCCCTGGAATAGACATGCCAGACAAAAGTGAAAAGTACAAACAAACAATACAAACAAACAAAACACAAGGACATTGAGACGTAAATGTTGTGGTTCCAAAGTTTTTTCTGGTTCAAAAAGTTTTAAACCAATTCAATTTTGATTATCCTTTGTTTCAGATTATGATAATGAATATTTGACAAAGAAAAATTAAAATTGAACTGGTTTGAAAAATTTTAAACCAAGAAAAAATTTAAACGACAACATATATACATAAACTGACCTCTCTACCCATACGGTCGTTTCAGGGACAATGAAACAAAATCACGTAAACAACAACTGTTAAGAATCCCAACTGGCTGTAGGCAAACCAGTTGGTTACATTTAAAATCACAACGGATAAGTTGGATCAGGGACCACCAGGACCAAATTCAACAAGTGGTCGCAAAGGGTATTGAACCCTCAAAGTCTTAGGCAAGCGCCCTAACCAGTGGGCTGCACTGTGGACACCACTGTGGACACATTCACAGAGATGAACTAAAGAATAGACAAACACTATAATACATGATGCAACAAACAACTAACACTTCAATGTAGTAGCAGGCGAGTTAGTGACACAAAATGGAACAAATGTGCAAACTCTAAGACAAAATAAAGACATTAGGAAACATGTACAAATGAAAACAAAGAGGACAAAAGGCAAAATAGCAAATTTCAACAACAAGTAACTGACACAATAAAGCATACATATAGACACTACGACTCTGACACATAAAGACTGAAGCATACAAGACTACATACAAACAATAAGCCTAAGCCTAAGCATACTACACAAGACATCACACAACCATTAAGACTGGTACACAAGGGTATATAACACCATCAAATAGGCAAAAAAGAGTACATACAAACCCACACTAAGACACAGGCACACAAGGGACATAAAACCACTGAGACATAGGGGCACAAGAAAACATACAAACACTAAGAGATAGGCACACAAGAGTACAAACAAACAAACAAACACTAAGAGATAGCCACAAAAGAGTACACACAACCACTAGGACATACGAACACAAGAGTATATACCAACACCAGCACACTGGCACACAAGAGTACACAATAACAAGACACAAAACCAACACCGCCACTCAACAGTATATACCAACACAAAGACATAGGTACACAAGAGTACATCCAACATTAAGACATAGCACACAAGAGTAAATACACACCTGCACTCCTGCACTAGGACACTGGAACACTAGAACACTAGAGTGGAGACAAACACTAGGACACAAGACAACATACAAACACTAGAACTGGAACACGTAAGAATACATCCAAACAAAAGGGCATAGACACACAAGAGTACACAGGAACACCATGACAGGAGCACGAGAGTAGATACAAACTGAGACACACAAGCATAAGAGAAAATGCAAATCACCAAAGCAGTCAACACAATTAAGATATTAAGATACAAACGAAAACAAAGGCATTTTGTCACAGTTTTATTGAAAGAAAGTGTCAAAGCCCCCTAAAATAATGTACTTGTTTGCTACATTAATAACAAATATACTTAGCAAAACTCCAATGTCTGGTTTACGTAAAGAGACATTGACATTGTTTTAATTTTGATCAAAAGGGATAGTTACACAGACCTTAACATCAAACTAAACAGCATTTCATACATCCTTAGAAACCCAAGGGCAGTTAAATGGGATGGAGAAAACCGAGGTGCAAACACATGGCCCTACTCCATGGAGTACCCTATGGACTACCCAAATGGAGTACCCTAAAAATACTATTTTGAATGCATACTGTTGATCCATGTGTAAGCAGCATCTCAAATAGTGCTTACTTAAGCCTCAACACCCATTTTAAACAGCATTGTTCAACAGTATTTAAGTCTAAGCACCCATTTTAAAAAGGTTAGCTTTTGGTTATTGTTGTGATGGCCGATTACTTCATGTAAGCTAACCTTTTTGAAATGGGTGCTTAGACTTAAATACTGTTGAACAATGCTGTTTAAAATGGGTGTTGAGGCTTAAGTAAGCATGATTTGAGATGCTGCTTACACATTGATCAACAGTACTCATTCGAAATAGTATTTTTAGGGTACTCCATTTGGGTAGTCCATAGGGTACTCCATGGAGTAGGGCTCCGCGTTTTGTCCTCTCCCGCCATACACATACATAGAGCTTTCACAGTACATAAAACCACTGGAACACATGTACAGACATAAGCAGGTACAAAACACAGATCTCAGGTCACAGGTCTTGTTCACAGGTCTCTGTTTTATCAATACAGAAACAAACCAAGACATTCATTAAAGCTAACCTTAGCCTAAAAACTCTTGTTTAGGTCTAATTAGGCCTAAGGTTAGCTTTAATGAATGTTTAGGTTTGTTTCTGTATTGGTAAAACAAAGACCTGTGACCTGCATTTTTTACCTGCCATACAGACACTGGCAAAGAAGAGTACATACAAATACCACTGCAACAAAAGAATACATACAAGAACTAAGACATAGGCACACAACACTAGAGACAAACACAAAGGCGCAGGGACACAAGAGAACATAAACACAAGTTTCCCCAATTAGTAGGCTTCTTGTAGCCTAGAAAATGAGATGCATCAATTAAGTTGTTCATTCATTCATTCATTCATTCATTCACACACGAGTACACACAAGAGTACACACACAGAGTACACACAAGCACACAAGATAACATACAAAGACAAAGACATAGCAATGTAAGAGTACATACAAACACAAGACTACATAAAACCACTGACATAAGTACTCACATGTACATATATAGGCACACAATAGTATATACAACCACTAACACTTAAGCACAAGAGAGTACATACAAACAGATGGATGTAGCGGACAGAAGAGTACATACAAATCAAGGGAAGAGGCACACATGAGTACATGCAAACACTAAGACATAGCCACACAAGAGTATATAAAAACACAGGGACAAAGTAGCACATGCAAACACTCATAGGCACACAAGAGTACAAGACAAACAGTGTGGAATAGGTGCAAGACAGTACGTTGAAAGACTTAACCACACCAACACAAGAGTACTTACAAGCACTTACGCATAGGCACGTAAGACTACTGTAACAATACAAACACTATGGCATAGGCTCACAAGAGCACAAACAGACACTGAGACATGCACTAAGAGATAGGCACACAAGAGTAAAGACAGGCCCACAGCAGCATATGCGAACACTAAGACAAATGCACACAAGAGTACATACAGACACAAATAGACAGGCACAAAAGAGTATGTACAAACACGAAGACATAGGCACACAAGAGTATGCACAAACCCTACGACTTAACCATACAAGAGTACTTACAAGCACTTAGGCATAAGCACACAAGAGTATATACAAACACAGAGACATACGCATAAAGTAGCACATGCAAACACTATCTCGTAGGCACGGAAGAGTACTTACAAGAACTTAGGAATAGGCACACAAGAGTACAATACAAACACTATGGCATAGGCACACAAGAGCACGTGCAAGTACTAAGGCATAGGTACAAAACCGGACGAGGGCACACAAGAGTATGTACAAACACTAAGACATATGCTTAAAGCATCATGTGCAATCACAAAGACATAGGCACATAAGAGTACATACAAGCACTAAGACATAAGCATTAAGCAGCAGATGTAAACACGAAGAGATAGGCACACAAGAGTACGTACAAACACTATGGCATAGGCACAGGCACACAACCATATGTAGAAACACTGAGAGAGTGTTAGGATTAGGTTAGGGTCTAACCCTAACAAGAGTATATACAAATGCAGACATATGTACAAAGTAGCACATGCAAACACTATCTCATAGGCACACAATAGTACTTAGCCACAGGAAGACATCGGCACACAAGAGTACGTACAAAGTAGCACAAGACAGTATGTACAAAGACTAAGACAACCACAACCACACAAGAGTACGTACAAACATAGACATATGCACAAAGTAGCACATGCAAACACTATCTCATGCAAACACTATCTCATAGGCACACAACCGTACATGTGAACACTAAGACATAGGCACATAATAGTACTTAGCCACACAAGAGTATATACAGACACAAAGACATAGGCAAACAAGAGTACTTACAAGCACTTAGGCATAAGCACACAAGAGTATATACAAACACTATCTCACAGGCACAGAAGAGTACAAGACAAACAGTGTGGCATAGGTGCAAGACAGTATGTACAAAGACTGACTTAACTACAACCACAAACACAAACATAGACATATGCACAAAGTAGCACATGCAAACACTAAGACCTAGGCACACAATAGTACTTAGCCACACAAGAGTATATAGACACTAAAAGACAGGCACAAAAGAGTTTGTACAGACACAGACACAGACACAGACACATGTACAAAGTAGCACATGCAAACACTATCTCATAGGCACAGAAGAGTACAAGACAAAAAGTGTGGTATAGGTGCAAGACAGTATGTACAAAGACTAAGACTTAACCACAACCACTCAAGAGTACTAGGTACAAACACTAAGACCTAGGCACACAATAGTGTATACAGACACAAAAGAGTATGTACAAAGTAGCACATGCAAACAATCGTATGTAAAAACACTAAGACACAAGAGTACATACAGACACTTAGGCATAGGAACACAACCGTATGTAGAAACACTAAGAGTTAGGTACAAAAGAGTACAAAACAGGATGTACAAAGACTAAGACTAAGACTTAACCACACAACCGTCCATAGGAATGCAAGACTCCAAACAAACCCAACCACGCAGTCTTTCTCTTTTTCTTTTTTTCTTTTTTTCTTTTTTCGGTCTGATGTTGTCTGTGTAACTATCGGGTGGAAATTTGGAAATCACTATATGAAAAGGGGTCAAAAGCAAGATTGTAAACAGACATTGCGGTTTTCTGCGCTCAGTTCGGAGGAAGACTTTGACTACTGGACACTGATGTTAAAGTTCCCATAACCCCAAAATATTTTTTTCGCTAAAATGAATCTTTGCACCTGTTCGAGACGCATTGCGGCCATTTTTTCCTTTTTCTAGCAAATCCTGCCATTTTACAGGCTTCGAAAGTTGCGAAAATCCAAGCATCTTTTGTTCACGACCGAATCAGAAGGGGAGTGGGTCTATTCCTGCGTCACAATCTACTTTGCATGCATATCAGTTTGTGACGTAAAAACAGGAATAGACCCACTCCCCTTCTGATTCGGTCGTGAACAAAAGATGCTTGGATTTTCGCAACTTTCGAAGCCCTCTAAAATGGCAGGATTTGTTAGAAAAAGGAAAAAAGAGCCGTGATGCGTTTCGAACAGGTGCAAAGATGATTCATTTTAGCGAAAAAAATATTTTGGGGTTATGGGCACTTTAAGGGCGTAGAGCGGCGACGCATTTTTCCACACTTTCTTTTAGCGCTATAACTTATAATGCCTTTGCGACGCATACAAGTTTTCACCACTTTGAATTCACTGTCCAGTAGAAAAGGTCTTCAGTTTTAAAACAACTTGGCACGTGCTCCCTTGACATAGCTCTTTTTCGGTAGGACCAGCGCGAATTGAAACAATGCGCTTTTAGTGCCATGTTGATTTAAGATCCTCCTTGTAAATGTCATCTCGACTCGATGGCATTGGTATTTTAATGTTTTTAAAACTTTTGGGGAAGTTCTTCAAAACTTTTTTGCTGAAAATATTGTCAGGGGAAACGCTGTGCAAATTGCACCAATTTTTCCCGCCAAAAAACTTAGAAAAATTATAGGCGCTTAAAGTACGCATGCGCCAACTTTTTTAAAAAAATCGATAGTTTTTTCTAAGAGGGAATAAAAATAAAGTTGATTAATATAAATTATTAATTGCCATTGAAAAAATAAAAACTCAAGACAGAAAGGGGTTTGAAGTGTTTATTGTATTCACTCATCAGATCAATATAATTGAAAAAATAAAGACAACGAGGGTTTTAAAGTGTTTATTGTTTTCTTGAAATACATACATCAGATTAATATAATTATTTACTGTATAAATTGCCTTTGAAATTTTTTAAAAAAAATACGGCGCATGCGTATTTGGGACGCCGTATTTTTTCTAAGTCTTTTGGCGGGAAAATTAGCCAAAGTCAACCAAGGTCACCTTTGACAATAGCACTTAAGGTTAACAAGTTTGCATTAATTACATCAAAAAAAAAGTTACCAGTGGCCGGGCAGAAAGTGAAATTATTTCAACAATCGAGAAAAAGATTAGATAATTGCCTTTTTTTCTTCAATAAATTTACGACCAAAGACTGGCTAAAATATTTTACCCTCCTAAAGTTCAAAAATTTACGTCAATGTTATGGTACCACATGAAACGCTTTTTTTTTTCCTTGACAGAATACCATCTAAAAACACCCCTAAACTCAAATATTTTTCGTTCCTAATATAAATCTCCCCATCCAAAGCAAACATATGTCACCCAGAATTTCGCCTTTTCTGTGCCGTGCAAGCCACGTATACTTGGCAGAAAGAGCAGGAACCCTCGACCGTGATGTGAGAAGCAGTTTGTGACGCAAAATTGCGAATTAACCAATGCGTCTCACATCACGGTCGTGGGTCCAAATTACTGCTAGTTTTGATAACTATACGCCTTGCCCGGCAGATAAAAAGTGAAATTTGGAGGAAACAATGGTAAAACATGTTTACGAAAATTTGGTTTTATCAACGGAGTTGATAATGTAAATTGGCCACCGTACAGAGATTCAGAGCGAATCGAGGAATGTGTAGGTTTTATAGTATAGTAGAGTAGGAGCTACGCTATTAGTGGTAACATGGCAACGTGAAAAGCGTTCGTTAATACCGTAAGGATTTGGAAGTTGAATTTTTGTTCCAGATTCTTGCGGCTTTCCGTCGTACCTAGATGTAGGGAAAGGCCGCAGATAGCCATGTGTTTTTTGGAAAGGTTAGGGAGATTAAAATGACGATCAACTGGCTTAGATGCATCCTTCTCAACATCGCGAAGGTGTTCGCCAATGACAAGGATGCATCTAAGCCAGTCGCTCGTCATTTTAATCTCCTTAACCTTTCCAAAAGACACATGGCTATCTGCAGCCTTTACCTACATCTAGGTACGACGGAAAGCCACAAGAATCTGGAACAAAAATTCATCTTCCAAATCGGCACCCTTAATCCTCACGGTATTAACGAACGCATTCCTATTTTTCACGTTGCCATGTTACCACCAATAGCGTAGCTCCTACTCTACTATACTATAAAAACTACACATAACCCACAATTCCTCGATTCGCTCTGACGAAGGGCTAACGCTCGAAACGGTGGCCAATTTACCTTATCAACTCCGTTGTTAAAACCAAATTTTTGTACACTACTTCCCCACCGACGCAGCACCATAGTTTCTTTAGAAACTACCCCCTTCATTCATTCGTAAAAAATGTTTGCTTTTGGTGGGGAGATCAACATTGTACCCAAAACATTTGAGTTTAGGTTCACTTTAAACTCTTGTATCTGAAAAACCCCATTTTCTTATAGCTGTTAAGTACTTAGCAAGCAAAGAACAAACTCTTCTGTGCTTCTGTGCCTCTGTGCCTCTGTGCCTGTGTGCTTGCAGTTGTACGTACATGTACAGTTGTGCACTTAAGTCTTCGTGTTTGTATCTAATCTTGTGTGCCTAAGTTTGACTGTTTTTAGCTATACGTGCGACTGCTGTGTGGCTGTGTGGCTGTGTGGCTGTGTGGCTGTGTGGCTGTGTGGCTGTGTGGCTGTGTGCTTGCCAGTTGTACGTACATGTACAATTGTACAATTGTGCACTTAAGTCTTCGTGTTTGTATCTACTCTTGCGTGTGTTGTGTCCTTGCAGTTGTACGTACATGTACAATTGTGCACTTAAGTCTTCGTGTTTGTATCTACTCTGTGTGCCTATGTTTGACTGTTTTTAGCGACAATTCCATGCCTATGTCTTGACGTTTGTATGTACTCTTGGGTATCTATGTTTGAGTGTTTATGTTTTTGTCGGTGTAGACTGCGAGCAGTCCCTTCATAAATCAGTCGAGCGGCCAGCTTTTCTGAGGCAGTCGTGTTCTGTCACGCAAACAAGTAAAATGACCGAGGGAGGCTTGGGAAGAGAAGCTCCCAACCTCCCTCGGTCATTTTATTTAGTTGCGTGACAAAAGACGACTGCCTCAGAAAAGCGGGCCACTCGACTGATTTATGAAAGGAAGGATTACGTTTTTTGCAAACGTTGGCAGATTAGAGTGTAATGTGAAGTGCTAGGTTTCTACCCTATATGAACCATGTGAGCGTTAGCCCTACTAATGGAAACGGGCCCACACAAGGACAGAGAAAAACTCTGACCAGGGTGGGCCCATTTCCATTAGTAGGGCTAACGCTCACTTGGTACATATGGGGAAGAAAACTAGCACTTCAGATTACACTCTAATCAGTTAAGTCTGATTTATGAAAGGACTACTCGCAGTCTGGCGTCGGTGCCTGTGTCTTAGTGTTGGTATATAGTCTTGTGTACCTGTGTCGTTGCGTTTGTATGTATTCTCATTTGTGTCTTAGTGATTGTATGTGCTCTTGTGTGAAGTCTTGTTTGGACATTTCAGAGTTTGAACTTAGCCTGCTAGCTACTTTGAAGGAACAAGAAAATGGAGGTCATGATATGATTGTTTCACATGGTACCATAACATGGCTGCTGAATACAGCGTTGTGAAACTTGTTTGAGCCTCCTTAAATTAACTGACCCAAACTGAATATTACAGTGCAACACAGATATAGCTAACATCCTTAAGCTGGGGACGACTGAAAGTTAATTGACATCTCAAGAAAACCTATGAAAAGTTTGAAAGTTAAGCTACTAAGGTACTAAGCTAACCTATTTATTCAACAACAAGAATCTAATGCCTACACAGGAACCAGGAACTATAGTTGTCATCATTATGTTTCGTTAAGTTTAGAGTCTGATTGAAAATATCTTTTGGAAATAAATGTGGGAAAATTAAATGTACGACCAAGAAGTTTGAAAAAGCTCTGAGCTTGTCTAACACCCTTGCATGTTTTTGTCTAGTTTCTATACACCTAACTTGTTTCACCTCTTATGTTCATCTACCCCTAAACTCTTCACATGTTCTGATAAAGTTATATTATAAGCAATCAAATAAAGCAATTCAACTATTGTTTTAAATGAATGAAGGGGTAGTTTCTAAAGAAACTGTGGTGCTGCGTCGGTGGGGAAGTAGTATACAAAAATTTGGTTTTATCAACGGAGTTGATAATGTAAATTGGCCACCGTACAGAGATTCTAAAAGCTGACGTTTCGAGCGTTAGCCCTTCGATTCGCTCTGACGAAGGGCTAACGCTCGAAACGTCAGCTTTTAGAATCTCTGTACGGTGGCCAATTTACATTATCAACTCCGTTGATAAAACCAAATTATTGTTTTAAATGGTTTGCTAAACGTGAGTACCCAACCTTAACAGAATTTGATGTAAACAACTAAAACAACTAAGGATAGCTGTCATGTACTCTTATTTATTTTATCAACACTCATGTTGTAAATGTCTTTTAATTTGGTTATAAATAAAGTTGTTTTTGTTGTTGTTGTTTTTATCAGCGTTTCCCACTATTTAGTTTTTATTTTCTCTAAGTGAGCTAGGCCATTCAACTAGGATAACTTTGTCCTGTTATCTAACAATCCAAATTATAAAAATTAAGATTTTAAACAAAAGTGAGAGGCAGTGCGGCCTGGTAGTTAAGGCGCTTGCCTTGAGATGGGTTGAAGGTTGAAGGTTGAAGGTTGAAGGTTGAAGGTTGAAGGCCCATCCTGACTGCTAGTTGAATTTGATAATGGTAGTCCTTGGCTGCATTTGTCAATATCCAACTGGTTTGCCTCCTGCCAGTTGGGTTTCTTAAAAGTTATTTTTCTATTCTGTTGTTTCACTGATTTTGTTTCACTGATTTCGTTCCATTGGCCATGAAAAGCCTGTATGGTGAATGGCGAATGGTGAATGGCGAATGGCGAATGGCGAATGGCGAATGGCGAATGGCGAATGGCGAATGGCGAATGGCGAATGGCGAATGGCGAATGGCGAATGGCGAATGGCGAATGGCGAGTGGCGAGTGAAGTATGTACGCATGTACGCATGTACTCAGAATGAGGAATGAGGAATGAGGAATGAGGAATGAGGAATGAGGAATGACAAATGACAAACAACTGAAGAAATGTATGTTTGAAGTTTACTAGAAAAAGCACATTACTACTTTTTGGAAAATTAATCCACAATTCACTTGGTATGGAGTTTGACTGTGTGTGTTGATGGAAAGTAATGACCCTACACAGCTATTACTATTAATAGTAAACTTTGGTGCTAAAAATAAAAAAAAAGAAATTTTGGCAAAATGTCACCAATTTGGTGATGTGAAAAAAAGCCTTCTTTTGATCAAAAAATTAGGGCAAGCCACCACTGTCATGCTTAAAAGGGAATCAATTGTTTGCTCTACAAACACATTTATATGAACCTCATTAATGTTTTAAGGAAAGTGAAAAAAAATAAATAAATAAAAATAAAATAATAATAATAATAATAATAATAATAATAATAATAATAATAATAAATATTGATAAACTAAAAAATCACTCCAACTGCAGGCGTAGTACTGGTGGTTGTTGTGGCGGCTTGATCTGAAGGGGGAGGGGGTGGCCGTGGTTGTGGTGGTAGTACGAGTAGTTAAGTTGTGCAGGCAGTGCTCATAGTAATGATAGTCCTAGAAGTAGTTATAGTCTTAGTTATAGTCTCAGTTATGGTCTCAGTCATAGCTATTGTGGCTGTGGCTGTGGCAGTGGCAGTGGCAGTGGCAGTGGCAGTGGCAGTGGCAGTGGCGGTGGCGGTGGCGGTGGCGGAGGTAGTAGTAGTAGTAGTAGTAGTAGTAGTAGTAGTAGTAGTCTTGTAGCAGCAGCACAATGTAGCAGTAGCAGTAGCAGTAGCAGTAGCAGTAGCAGAAGCAGAAGCAGAAGCAGTAGCAGTAGCAGTAGCAGTAGCAGTAGTGGTAACAGTAGTGATTGCAGTGGTGGTAGTGATTGCAGTGGTGGTAGTGATTGCAGTGGTGGTAGTGGTTGCAGTGGTGGTAGTGGTAGCAGTGGTAGTAGTAGCAGTAGTGGTAGTAGTAGTGGTAGTAGTAGTGGTAGTAGTAGTGGTAGTAGTAGTAGTAGCAGCAGCAGCAGTAGTAGTAGTAGTAGTAGTAGTAGTAGTAGTAGTAGCAGTACTAGTAGCAGTACTAGTAGTAATAGGCATTGGTGATATGGTAGTTGCAGTCCTACTCACAGTAGTTGTGGTAGTGATGGCTGTGAAAATGAAAATTGGTTGAAGTTGGTGGGTGGCAAAAGTCATGCGGTTGCGGTGGTCGTGGTCGTGGTAGTGGTGGTGGTCATGGAAGTGGTGGTCATGGAAGTGGTGGTGGTGGTGGTGGTGGTAGTTGTGCTCTGGGCAGTACTACTGTACTACCATTTTATTTCTGTCTAATGTACATCCACGCATAATATGCACCTTACTTGTAAAGTACATTTATGCAAACTTTTCTCTAACTAACTTAGACTGGGTACCGTGTAAGTAAAAAATGTAAACTTCGGAAACTGACATCTCTATAATAGGATCTTAATAAATTATTATACACATATAGAGCTACTATAATGAATATTTGTCACATAAAAGTAAAAAAATTGCTGCTTTTAAGGTCAATAATAACACATGTACTGCACTGGTCTACTGTCACAACCAAAGTAAGCAAACACGGAATTTCCAAGATCTGAACACTGAGTTCAACATCAAATGGTGAAGAGTTAAATTAAACTAGCGAGATTCAATTTGAATGTTACCAAGAGATGCCGTAGTAAGTCGAGTTGCAGGCATCCTAAAAAAATTCCTCTTGAACAGTGTAAACATGTAATTGCCTGATAGCAGATCTGTGTTACGTGTACTAGCAAGGTGCATTGTTCCTCATTTTCTTTCGTCTAAGATTGAGTTCGTTATTTTTGAACAGTTGCCTGATTATTGCTTCACAAGAAGCATGAAACGCTGAGCAGTGATCAATGTTTTTGAACCAGTAATCATCTCCTAGAACTAAAGCAGTAATATATGTATTATTTGCTTTCGTTTTAGAAATTGACTACTGGTTCAGAAATGTTGATTGCTACTCATGCTTTGAGGTTTTAAGATTAATTCTGTTCAGATTGGTAGTCTAAGAGCTCCTTTAAAAAAGACATTGGAAAACATTTTCTGAGGAATGTATCTTCAAGGATAATAATGTTAAAGAAAATACCGGTAACATATATCACACCTATTCTGCACGGTCACATGGATCATTAATTTTATGCTACTGTAACTTTCCTCTTTATCTTAATTATTAGGTAGAAAATTAAAGAACTAGTTGTTTGTGCAGACGATACAAAAAACAAACTAATGATGTAATTATAGTGATTTCTCGTAACAGTGGGTCTCTGATATTTCCAACACATTTAAACAACTCAGGGACAGATCGCAGTCCATTGACACTCCAATGGTATAAACACTCTGGTCATTGATGTGATTGATCAACTGTGTCATTATGTTATTAATAGACTGCCAGTAAAGGGTAGAATTGAATTTGAAGACTGTAAAAAGTTTTGTTACGTTTCATTCCATTAGTTAATGTTATGAGTAAGTCAGTAAATTGTTTGTTTGTTTGTTTGTTGTTCTTAATAAGTTGTAGGCCTTGGTTTAGTGGTCTCTGTTCTAAGTTAGCAAACCAGCTTTCCAGTACGATCCATTGGTCACCAGAGTATTATGGGAAATTCATTCAGAAGATTCCTAAAGGGAATTTGGTCTGTCTGTGAATGGTGTTCAGCAATGTTATTGCATGTTGATATCACCATTTCTTGTCGCTCGATTGTGTCCAGCCAATCTTGCGTTCAGGTTTCTGCAGGTCTCACCTCTAAAAGTGGCCTGCCAGTCACAGCATTTGATCTTCAAAATGCCTCTTTTCTGCCCCTTGGTTTGTCTTCGCCTTTCACAAGTAGGTTTTGTTAAGTAGTAATGGGTCTGTGAGCAACACGATTGTTGTAGGGCTGTAGAATCCGTGAAACAGTTTCGAAGGTTCCTTTGATGTAGAGAAAAGACACTGTAGTGTTGGGTTAGCGTTTGTAGTGTTTGATTCTGTATGTTAAGTCTTGTGTGTATCAAAGTCACAGTTGTAGTTGTTCAAACTGAAACGCTGACAAAGTGCTTACATTTGTCTCCTAAGCTGTCAAGTGAGTGTCACTTTGTCATTTCCAGTACTTGTGCAAACCCATAAAAGTGCTTCTGTCATAATACGATATCAGTTCACAAATTTTGCTAGAATCATTAAGCATTGCTGACAAGAGGAGGGACCAATGCTAGCAGAATACTACTGAATTATCTTAATTTCCTCATTGTTCACAGATAAACCTTATGTTTTTATCACTCCAAAGGGCAGTGGCTAAAATGTCTGCTGAATGGTTGAATAAATTAATAGAAAGTTGGCTGCCTCGTCTACATTCCTTTTGCATCTCAAAAGATCTCATGCCCATCCACTGATTAATACATGTATGCAACTTTCACTTTGAAATTCAAATAAAAGAGGTTCTAAATAAACAATTCATAATGAAAATCAGTGATAGTGGGTTAGAATGACGTTTTGATGACTCACTCATGATGTTCAAATTCATGAAACTGTGATTGGATCTTGTTATACAATAACATGCTTGTGAAAAACGTGCTGTATACGATTAAAAAGAATTACAATGTGCATGAAATGTGCAGTGTCAATTAGTTAATAGTTTTTCCTCGATTGAGTATTAACACTCTTTATAACATAGCTTGGATAAAACTCGCGTTCTGATTGGCCAATTGGTCATTTACCATTTGCCCATGGGTGCATGCTCGCTGACGACAGCTGACGTGCGATCTTACTTTCCGAGATTGTGGAAAGACTAAAATGCCATCACTAGCGCATCAGTCCTAATTTTCCAAGACTTATTTTCCTCCTCTTAGAATAGGGGTGAACCTCTACAGAGCTCAAAATAGAATGATATAGCCCTAAAGATTAATCAGCAGAGGAAATGGAGGATTGAAGGCCTTAAAGCGACGAAAGAGCGAATTCGTGTTTGTACTGCTTTGATTTCCAAACACAATCTAAACTCTGCTCAAATATTGAAGCCAAATCGCGGAATTGAAATGGATTTTATGAGACCAGGGAAGATGCTACAGGAAGGTAAATGGTGTTTTGGAATGTCGATTTTCTTTTTGAGATTTATTTCATCGACCATTTGAGCTGAAATAGCTAGTGTAACGTCGCTTTTTTGGCTTGGAAAAGTCGAGCTGTTTGTGATAGGTTGATCGCTTTCAACAAAGGCGAAGCATGTGCAAAGACACTGAGTTTGTGTCGACGCTCGCAAGAAAATGTTTTTTCTCCTAAGAGCAAATTATCGTTGATTCCAATAAAAGCTTTGACTGGGAAAAATGTTTGTTGATCATTTGGTCTTGTTAATTCATAGTTGTCCGTCCATTTGTTAAGTTCATTCCTCATGCACATTGCATTTCTTTTAAATCATATGCAACATGTTTTCATTAGCATTTATGAAAGTGGCTTACTACAGTTTTCCGAAGAAAAAGTGAGGATTTTGAAATCTGTGAAATCAAAGCAACAGGATGTCTCTCCTGAAGTGTTAGTCACTGCAATTGATGTAAAATGTAATTTTACCTAAGAAATAAATACAAATCAGGGGAAAATGCTGGAAACTACACTTTTCAAAGGCCTTTTTCTTAAAAACGACCCTTCAACCCCACCTTAAAATTCCAGAATTTTCTTAGCGAGAAAAGTAATCATGTATAGAAATGAATACCGGTAGTTAAATCTGTCAGACAGGTTTTTTTACTAACCTGCGATCAGGCACACTTTTCTTTAGACAGGGTGCAAAAAAGTATGCCGCCCACCTGTCAAGAGTGACATTATCCTGTGTCATGCTATAAATGTGAGCCACTCAGATTTTTCCCGGAAATTACCTGCACGTTGCAATTCAAGAAAGATGGCGAAAACAAAGTAGAACTCTAGCCGGAATATCTGTGAAGTCAGACTTTATCCATGCAATCAAAGCTATTTCTGCAAATCCTGCTTGACAGTTTGTGCGGTTTCTCTGTTCAGACCATCAAGGAACAAAGAATTTCACACAAAATTGCAGAAAATGGCGAATCCTTCATGTTATCAGGCACAATCAACAGTCAAACATTTAAGATGCCAATAAAAGATGCTAAATAAATATATCCAAGGAAAATGGACTTTTGAGAAATTCTAGTTTTCCAGCGGCAGCCACTCAAGAAGTGTGTCACTAAACTATTGTTCAGCGCTTCCGTAAGCAATGTCTAATTTCTCTGTCAAGCTCACCTGATTCCCCAATTGTGGCGGCACTAAGTTCTATTCACTTCTTTTTGGATTCACAACTTGCTGCTTCTGAATACATTCCAAAGGACTTACAACATTTACTATAAACGTTTTCGAGTAGGTGGAAGTTGAACGATGCAGTTTTTTTTCTAGAATGTTTGGGGCTGTAAATAAGTATTGCCAAACAATTCCTTGGATGCATTCTCTATGCTCTTCCTTTACAGATTTTTGGGAAAAAAAATCTAAGTCAAAGCCTACAGCAGCTGTAAACAGAGCTTAAATATCATTCCTGTTCAAATCCTTCTCTGCGGCCATAATTTGATCAGCTGTTAACTGATTTTACTACAAGTATGAAATAAATATTGCTAGTGCTAATCACCCTTACTTGCAGTCGAGGACTGAATTGCGAAGGGTGCGGCTCACGACATCTGGCTGAAAGCATACAAAGGCGCCTCTGGCTGCCACTATACAGTCCATGTTTGATGTCGGAGCACAGCACCACAGCTAGATGTTAATTAGCTGTGAGTCGATTTTGATGAGGGAGGAAAACTGGAGTACCCGGAGAAAAACCCTCGAGTCAGGTTGAGATCGACTGAAACTCAGCCCACATGCTGACTGAGGCCAGAATTGAACCCCGGCTCGCAGTGGTGGGAGGCCCGATAGATAACCACTAAGCCACCCTGACTCCCTGTAACCAATCAGAGCGAGGCTCCAAGAGCATTATTGTTTTTCGGCCAATCAGAGTAAAGTCCAGATTCTGGACTACAGGCAGATGCCTCATTAAGAGATTGTATCAGGCGTACCTTTTTGCACCCTGTTTTAAGATAAGTATGCGTGATTACAGGTTAGAGTACTTTTTTACAAATGGCAAATATGCTGCAAAAACTGTCTAATAGATCCTTTTTTAAAAACGTTTACTGATTCCCAAAATTTTGACCCTGGTCATACGGCTAGTTTTTGAGGAAAAAACCTTTTAAATGTCTTGTTCCCAGTCTTCCCTCCAGAAGCTCCGTCACTATATCTAGCATTTCCCTTGATTTGCATTTAATTTACTTGTTATGTAAAATTACATTTTACATCAATTGCAGCGACTAAGACTTCAGAAGAGACATCTTGTTGCTTTAATTCACAGATTTCAAAATCTTGATCTTTTTCTTCAAAAATCTGTAGTAAGCCACCTTAAATACCAGTAATGAGCTCCAACTCTACTTTCACAAATTTGGAAATGATGAGAGAGCCATTGAAACATCATTCTAACCTTATATTGCTGATTTATTCTTAATTACTTTTACTTTGGCAACAAAATGTTGTTTCCCATTGATTTTAAAGATATGCCAAAACTTTAATGACTTTAGGAGACTAAATAAAAAAAAGGAGAAACCTAACACCTTTTCAAAATCAATAAAAAGAAGTAAACCTGGTGTGTGCTTTTTCTTTAGCATATTGCCTTAAACATTCTAATTTAGTCTAACATGTTCTTAAACAAATTTACATAAGAAAAAAGGTGTTTGGTTGTGATTTATGTGTTGACCAAGTAGTTATCAATGATGAATGGTAACTACAAGTTAGACTATATCTGGTTGCACTGTTTGGTTATGATTTATGTCAAGTGAAGCTATGATCTTCACAGTTATGAGCGCAATTTTTGCAATTGCGTAGAGAAGCCTGAAAAATTCAGGACTTCAACGGGGTTTGAACCCGTGGCCTCGCGATTCCGGTGCGACGCTCTAACCAACTGAGCCATGAAGCCACTGACATTGGGAGCTGGCCATTTGTGGGTTCTAATGGTCCCGTGAGGAATGAATCAATGATGAAATGAATCATATATGAACTGCGGATATGAAATCAAGTGAAGCTATGATCTTCGCAGTTATGAGCGCAATTTTTGCAATTGCGTAGAGAAGCCTGAAAAATGTGTTGACCAAGTAGTTATCAATGGTGAATCGTAACTACAAGTTAGACTATATCTGGTTGCACTGTTTGGTTATGATTTATGTGTTGACCAAATAGTTATCAATGATGAATCATAACTACAAGTTAGACTATATCTGGTTGCACTGTTTGGTTATGATTTATGTGTTGACCAAATAGTTATCAATGATGAATCATAACTACAAGTTAGACTATATCTGGTTGCACCGTTGCTCGACGACTTAAATAAGTTTCATTTTATTTCAAGGCCTCACCAATAAAAAGAAGCTAAACTACATGTATGGTTGAATTCCTTGTGAACCCCAAATGGAAACTTCACTTGACTTAAATTTAGGTCATCTCTATAACGATATTATTGTGAGAAAGTATGATTTTGTAGCACATGATGTCTTTCATCCTCCATGTAGACTAGACACTCTTTAGCGAGCATTATTTTGCTGGGTCCCTGATCAACTGACACCAAAATCCCAGAAATGTCTACATGACTTAAAATATTAACACTTAGTCTTGAAAATTCTTAAATTATACTTAAGCCTGATACCCCTCATTTAGTAAGAAGCCCCACAGGTCATCCCAGGGGTTGTTAGAATAACAGATGCTTAACCCCAACTGCATTTAATCTTGACTTTCGAGGCTGGTTTTGAAAGGTGAGGCCTTGCAAAAACTTAATATCATAATATTTACCTAATTTAACATGTTTATTAGATGCTACCTCTGTGTCCCTCTTCCTCTACTTTCATTGTTTGTCTTGCCCTCTTGCTTGACTTGGGTTGATCCCTAAGTATCCTCCCTGTGTGACAATAAAGCACAGAGTTTGTTAAAAATGCAAGACCATCTTGTTACAACTGTACTTGCAAGTTTTTTAAATTAAGAACCAATACAATCTTCCTCCAAGGCCAATCCTTGACCTATTTTGTATTTCCAGATCAAAGAGTCTGTCCTCACAGATTGTGCACTGATCAATAACAGAAAACACAAATGCATGCAGTGCAATGTATTGTGGCCCTAGTCATGGGGTGCATTTGTCTTCCTTTATGTCACCAAGTACGACTTTTCTTTGACTGATTTGAATGCATGTATTTTTAACAAATCTTATACGTACCTCTGTTGAACAGCCGGCCACCTTGAACATCATGGTACTTGAGGTATCTTTGTCTCTTCCAGCTTTGTTGATGCCATCATCATCTGAAGGTAGAGAAATATAAAAATATTCATCAATTTGGATAACAAGTTACCGGTAGTTGACTAGCAGTTAGGCTGACATATATGGTAAGCAACTGCCATTGGCTATTTCAGGCAATTTACGACACAAGACACCCAAAAACAGCTCATAGGAGAAAAGCAGGGATGCTGTAAAATACTCAGAGTGAATTGTGTGGTTCCAGAAAATATCCATACCCCCAACACGGAAGACATTTTGGTTTGCACCCCCCCTCCCCCCAGGATTTTCCGTTCCAGGGGGGTCTTTGATGACCCCCCCTCCCCTCAGAAAATTTCCAGAATTTTTGTACTTATAAAAAAGAAAGTGAATTAGTTACGTAATTACAGTAGAATTTTATTTCAACAGTGTAAACGTTAAGGTTAACTTAGAAAAATATAACGCTTTGTTAAGCTCATTATCCAGCTAAACTTTTAGCTTCTTGGCAATCAACTTTGCAAAGCTTAAACATTTGGGTTGCACGTCGACTGTTTCACGTTTTTGTGCAAACTTCGATCTGAACATTTCACTCGCTTAAACAACTTCGCAAATGATAATAAATAAAACAGAAACTTACAAGGTTCCTTTGTCTACACATTTTGTCAGTTTCTTCAGGTTGATTCTTATTTAGCGACCACACATGTTGACGCGGTAGGTTTAGTGAACGTTGTTACAAAGGCGATTGTTTTACGAAGAATATTATTGACGCCAAAATAATCCATATTGTAAACTTAGATATGGCAATTTAAGTGCAGTCTTAAAATTTACTGACTCTCCAGCAGTCATTCTCGCCGGTAAATGACACCCAGCCTCACTAGCTGTTGCTTGCCTTGAGCCACTGATGGAATCCAGAGGGCGACTGTTATTGCTTTTGGTGTTATTTACTTCCTCCAATTAGTAGTGAAACTCCTGTTTTAGAATTCCCAGTTTGACATAACGAACTAAACCTCAACAAGCGTTTCGCGAGGACGCAATCACGTTTACTCAAAGAAGAGAAAACTAGACTCCCGGCTCCTGTCCGCGGTCTAAATGCCACCCACAAAAAAAAAATGTTGTTACACGCAAGCATTGAGATAGTGGGAACTTGCGTCTTATCACATTTTCAATGAGTTACTACCCCCAGTAAAACATGAATCCTATCAAAAATGTGTTTGCTGCATGTGAAGGTAACGAAAAGCGATACTCAAGTGAAAGGAAATGTTGGTTGGATGTAAATGATACAAAACTGGAAGTCTGGGGACGAGACTCCAGTTGAGACTGCCATTTTAAATGTTTTGAATCCGTTCCAAATGAAAGACACATTGTTCTTAGTTTCAGGAGATTGTAGCGCTAGCTAATTCAAATAAAAACAGAAACGTTGAAGCTAATAATGTTAACTTTATCTAAAAACTGACTTTTCTTTCAAAACAACGTACGTAAGTATGTTTTGGTGCTTCCGATCGATCGTATGTTGCTTTCAATGTTTTGTATGTGGTTCGTGACCCTTTGGAAAAGTAGTTTCCCACGAAACCCCCCTACCTCTTGGAAATTACTGCCCTTTAACCCCCCCTCTCCCTCAGAATTTCCAATGGTCTTCCGTGGTGGGGGTATGGATATTTTCTGGAACCACACATTGGCAACTGGGTATTCTAAACAGATAATAATGGACTGGAAGCAGAGGTTTAATGTATGAATTCCAAAATGCATGCAAGGGGTTCATCAAGTTTCCAAACAAGAGGAAACAACATTATTGAAACCACAAGGCTGACTAGGCTAAGTGGTTTGACATTTTTACTGTTCGGAAACCCAATGAAACCAAATCACAAGTTTTGGAAATTACTCCTAAAAAAAGAACATCCCTTTTTGGTCTGGGAACTTTTATAATATCTGATCCATTACATTAAAATTTTAATGTCAGCAGTAAGGTTCAAACTTCGTTATCATTATGGAAAATGCATGATTAGATAAAGTTGTTTATCCTCATATTCTGGTAAGGAGAAGATGAACATTGTTTGGAATACTTACTGGTATTGACTCTACCCACAATCAGATTTCATGTACACAAGACTACATATTTAATACAGTACCACTCAAAGATATGTTGACAGTCACTTTAATGTCTTAAAACTTGGCTCAAGACTCACAAAACGAACCTTTCGAGTTTTGAGTAGTGAAAAAAATGAGCTTGTTGCTTGACTGATCTCCCGACAAATAAATTGGCCAAATCAAATGCACGAACATTGAGTGACAGTACATCTAGCTAAGTTTGATGATATGTGCTAGCAGTCTGCTGTTTATTTGCTGAGAGAAACAATCTACTAACAGGGTCGGAAATTAACACTCGCCTGCTCGCCCAGGTGAGTGTCAGAACTGTTTTGGCAAGTACTAATCAAGGATCACTTGGTTTGGCAAGTACAATTTTCATAATCTATGAAAACTGTATTATTGAAACTAACCGTAAATTTTCACTTTCCCCTTTAAAATAAGTACACTTTCTACAAGCAATAGCTAACATGATTCTGAAATCTCCCAACAAACTTGATTCGTAAACAGACCAAAAATCACTTGAGAATGGAATGACAATTAGATAAACAACACAAGCGGTGAAAAATTAACATCTGGAATCTTCGAAGCGATGAATGATGGACTTCAACAACAATTGCATCTTTCGATTGGCCGTCTAAATATTTTATTAACTGTCACGTTATGTACATCACTGAAACCAAATGGAAAATTCTATGGTAACTTTGGTTGGATATGCAGGTAACAAACGTCAAGAATTATTTGAAAGAAAGCTTGTTGCTTCATTGTTCAAGGAAAAGCTTCTTCAGAGAAGGGTTTGATCCTCACTGAACGTATGTGTATGGTTTTTGACACAGTGTGTTGCTTCCTTGCAGCAAGGAATGAAATAGGAAGGGTTTTTTTCCTCTAATAGCAAACATGTTGTTTGTTTCAACAAACTTTTTGGCTTGAAAAGGGTTTTGTGAGATTTTTCTGCCTTTCTGGATTCATTGAGCTGTCACTAATTTGCATATATGGGTTGAAATTTGATATGGGAAGCAGTTTTCATAACGATGACAGGCATTCTTGCTGTTTAGTCATTCTGGTGTAAAATGAAGTTAATTTGGGAAGCCAGCTTATCTACTGCACATTTGGGTGAATTTTTATGTTCTTGACCAAATTTAATTTATGCAACAATTATTTGCAAACAAGAAGCTCTTTTAAAAATAAATAGTGTTTCGTTTCTAGACCAATAATTCGTTAGGGTGTTAGAGAATGAGTACAAAAATTTGAGGAGGTCAAACATGTACCCACAGCAACCCAGTTTACCGTTATGGAGCATCTAGTTTTGATTGAAACCAGTTGGAGAACCTGTCCAATCTGGACATTTCAGTGACCTTTACATGAGTGTATCATAAGAGAAGCTACTTTCTTCACTTCAGGGTCATGTAGATCTAGTTACTGTGGCTTAAGCTCTGTTTGTGCTTGGTATGGAAGAGGTTGCCACAGGAAATCTGGGCTTCTAAAACCATATAGGTCGTCTTTCCAGCACTGGATTGCAAGTTGATGTATTGCCATCGCCAAAGTTTGGGCACATCTTTATAATCTAGTTCCTCTCCAAGTCACTTACTTATTTTTACTGAACGTACAGCAGCTGTCTTCTCTAAATGCAGAATTGTCCCAAGCTCAAAAGGTGCGACAAAGGCCTTTCTCATAACCAGGGAGCAGTGCGTTTGATCATTCTCATTTATTACATGTATGTAGCTGCATTGACCATAGCCTGATTGACTTTCCCTTTACCAAATCCACTGGGCTTGTGGCATTGTGGAAGCTTTATACTTTGTTGGTCTTGATTAATCAAGAATGTTTACCCACTAGGATTAAAGGGCTTAAGAGGCCGAGGGGATCATGGACTGAACATACTGTTGATAAAATGCCTCTTCAGGTGATAGATTGTTCCTGAATGAACAAACAATGCTTATTCAAAATTTGGGGGGACCAACAAAGAGTATTACTGTATGGTATTTTCCGCTTCGGTCAATCCCTTTGCACAGTCTTCTGGAGAACAGCTTGACTAACCTTGTTACTGCTAAACATGTGCAATCTTAGGAGGGCTATTGCAAATGTGACCTCTCACACAAAAAGATGCTCTAACAATTTTCAGTTCAACAGCTCAAACCAAAGGGTAGCTGTTGGGTACCTTTTGAAGTTCCAAAATTGTTGATTGAGGTCAGTGGTGGTATTGACATCTTTTACTGACTTAAGTCCATTATCAACATAGAAATCTTCTCATGTAAAGTGTACCGTATTTACCCATGTATGATATGCATCTGTGTATAATACGCACATCAGTTTTAGACTGCATTTTGAAAACAAAAATTCAAGCAGAAAACAAAGAGATTGTTCATGCAAAACCCGTGCAAAAAAAAATCATGTTGTGGATAAGAAAATTTGTTCCACAACTTACAACAGTTAAGTAAATAAGCCTATGTAAAGTGTCAAACTACTAAAACCTTTATGCAAACTATGACACAGATTCACAATTGAACAGTTCTCTCGTGAAAGATTCGTCATCGACAAGTTCACCTTGTTGTTCGTACACTACAATCTTAGACAAAAATAGCTGGGAAGGTTATGTAAATGAACCACATCAGAGCTGTACTTCAACCTGCTTCTGTTAAAGCGCAAAGGAAATAGTTTCATTTCTTATATACCCCCCTCCCCTCCCCCCTATTCAATGTTGGAAGGTAACACAACAATTTCCCACAAACCATTCAGTTTTGCACAACATTTAATCAGGGCGGAGGGGAGAGAAGCAATGAAGACATCAAAAGTGCTGACCATCCCAACGGTTTTGTCTATGATTGTAGATCGTTTTGTGTGTCATCAAGGTTGTTTATTACTCCACACTTGACAAAAGACCACTCAATCATCTCTTCAGGAGTTTCCCTCCACGTACCAGCGATCCACAAAGTGACAAGCTCTTCTGAGAGCTTCTTTTGTGGCCATTGATTCCATCCGCCATCCACCACTCCCTAACCCCAACTTTAAACGGCTTATTTAAGAAACATCAAGGGGCTACAGAACAGAGGTCAATCTGCCAAGAATTACTGCTAAATTGGTGTTTTTATGCTTTTAGTCACATGAGCTTCAAAAGCATAATTAAGCAGGCCTCTTCGTCTCCCCAGTCCACCATGTTGTGCACATCAAACTCTTTATTCCCTAGGTATCCATCTAGCCTTTCTCTTAGGCTGCGCTGATAACTCTATGCTTGTTTCCAACTTTAGGCACTGTCTTCCTCTTGAAAACCATCACAAGTCTTAATTTTGATCTGTCACCGGCACACGCCAACAAAGAAGTTGTGCGATTCTTCTTATTTCCCGTCGTTCTAATCTTGACAATCTTCTCTCCGGTATTGTTGATCATTTGGTTCAGTGGCATGTCGTCCATATTTCCAAAAACATAATTATAGTGGGTTGTTGTGTTCTTTGCACAGTTTTATAATACAACTGTGAAATTGGATGATCTTCGGTGAAATTAACGATGCATAATATATCAGACACAGTGTAATTCTGGTGAGTTTCACGGCCATTTTGATGTTTTAATAGCTCAAACATGAAGGCTCTATTGATCAGGTGTTCATTTAAATAGGAAGGTTAAAATATTTAATAGTAGTAGTGGTAGTAGTGGCATCCTCGTCCCAATAGGCGACGGTTAGCGCTGGCGATTTGGGCAGGATCTTGTAAGACTGTGTAGCCCAATCCTGGAGTGGCAGTCTCTGTTGCAGGTGGTGCAGACGTGCCTTGTGGAATCACGCACAGAGGCTGCACGTTCTTTCCTCGCCACTCTTTTGCATGTAGCCTGGACTCTAGCATTCACTTCCGCCTTTGAAACCCCTGCTTCGACACTTCGCCGCCAAGTATCTCAGTGTTTGGCGATGTCCTCCCATGCACTGGTGTCGATTAGTGCAGATCGCAAGTCTCACTTGATGACGTCCTTGTAGCGCAGCAGCGGTCGACCCATGTGACAGACGCCCTCCCGCAGTTCTCCATAAAGGATTTCTCTTGGCAGGCGGTCAGGCTCCATGCGATGTGCATGGCCGCACCATCGAAGGTGTTGCTGAATGAGAAGTGATGGCAAGCTCAGTGAGCCAGTGTGCTCCAGGACCTCGGTGTTGGTGACTCTGTCCTGCCACCTGATGTGCAGCAGGCGACAAAGGCAGCGGAGGTGGAATTTGTTGAGTCGCCGTTCTTGTCTGCCATAAAGGAGTGTCGAAAGGACACAAGCTTGGTAGACGCACATCTTGGTCCTTTCGCTCAACAGGTCATTGCCCCACACTCGCTTGTTGAGTTTGGCCATGACAACAGCTTCTTTGGAGATCCTGCAGCTGATCTCAACATCGAGCAAAGTCGAGCTTGACACGGTGGAGCCCAAGTAGGTGAAGGTGTCCACAACCTCCAGTTCTGTGTTGTCGATGGTGATAACTGGGGGGGACTCAGGACCTTGTGCCAGGATGTTGGTCTTCCTGAGGCTGATCATTAGCCCAAACTTCTTGCAGGCTTGGGACAGCTTGTCTACGAGATGTTCGAGGCCCTCTCGCTGTGGGATGTTAAAGCAGCATGGTCTGCAAACAGCAGCTCCTGTAAAAGCACCACCTAAGCTTTGGTTTTGGCGCTGAGTCTGGTGATGTGTAAGAGTTTGCCGTCTGACCTCGTCCGGACGTAGACACCTTCTGTACAGTCTACAAAGGCATACTGGAGCAGCATCGCGAAGATAATCCCAAACAGAATTGGAGCAAGGACACAGCCCTGCTTTACTCCACTGCTGACTGGGAAGGCATTGTAGGTGGCCCCATCAAAGCAGACCGTACTCTGCATGTCCTGGTGAAAGGAGGTGATGATCGCCAGGAGCTTTGGTGGGCGGCCAATCTTCTGGAGGATCTTGAAGAGCCCGCTTCTGCTCACCAAGTCAAAAGCTTTGGTGAGGTCCACGAAGGCAAAGGCATCATCTACCTTAAAGGCATTCACCTATCTTCATCTATAATCAACACCCCTTACAATGCCTTTCAAGCCAACTGTCATCTGTACTCATTTGCCCCCAGTTGCTCTCATTTACCTTCATCCAAATTCATTCACCCTACTTTTAGTTCATTTTCTTTCAGTCATATTAATCAATCCTCATTTGCAGATATTTACTTTCATCCAAAATCTGTCATCAACTCTGATAACATAATTATTCAGTAAATAACCATCCCTTTAATTTTTATATCATGCAAAAACTGTGCGACTTTTTTTACTTTCCTCTAGATTCTACAAAACGAGTTTCTTTTTCTTTCACGTAAAATAATAAATGTGAAAAGTTAACACACTCAGGCTGGTTTTTCTGCTGGCTCTGTTTGAAGGAAAAAGGAAGCAAATGAGAGTTGGTGAACACCATTGAAGGTAAATAAACTGAAATGAGGGCGAATGAGAATGGATGAAGATAAATGAGAGGAAATGAGTGCAAATGAATACAGATTAAGGTAAAAGAAAGGAAATGAGGTTAAATGAATACGAATGAAGATAAATGAGAGAAAATGAGGACGAACAAATAGAGATGAAGGTAAATGAGTATGGATGATGGTAAATAAACTGAAATGAGGTTAAATGAATACAGATGAAGGTAAATGAAAGGAAATGAGGTTAAATGAAGATGAATGGAGGTAAATAAGAGCAAATGAAGGCAAAAAATCAATCATGCCTATATTTATCATCAAGGAAAAGTGCCTCTGCATCTGGAAGTGAATAAACTGGCGATATAAAAAAAAGAATTTGAGGCGAGTAGTTGTCGGTCTCGACGAGCCAGCCAGTCCTAGCACTGAAACCCAGAACTACACGGAACCCTACGTGGAAGAACCATTAGCAGACGAGGAATGGCTACAAAATTACAGAAAAGAACAAGAGGATAATGAAGGTCTTGTGAGGGAATTAAAGTCAACGCTTATGTCTGTTCCTGTAAGCGAATCTCATCCGCCTTCAACGATCTTTTCGTTTTGCTGTCCATACAATACTGAAAGTCATACTCTTTGAAGTGAATCTAGCACAGTGAAGAAGTTTTACCGGACTTCTTTTTACCAAGACAAAATCCGCAGCCATTTTCCCTTCTTTTTTGAGGTATTGCGTTTTGCGAGTCGAAGGATTCCTACATATACTTATTCTTTTTTTAGGATCAGCTGTGTTGTTACATCCAGTGGTTACGCATCTTTTAGGCATTTTCAAGGGAATTATTCCTTACTATACTGTTTATATCGCTATTCCTTTTTCACTTGAAGTCACGTGTTCCTTAATCTAAGTCACAGCAGTATTGTGACCGGGAAGAATCGATAGAAGACTAAGGCGAATGGTGAGCCAAAATGGCGGCAAATTTGAACGTTTTCTTATTTCATTTTCAAATCGCGTTTTGGGAAAATCGCAATTTTTTTTTCGCGAAACGTCTATGAGATATGTGTAGATTCAGATGACTAAGTGAGAAAAATTAGGTTACCAGTACTTTAAACGAATACAGATGAAGGTAAATGAAGGGAAATGAGGTTAAATGAATATGAATGTAGGTAAATGAGGGAAAATGAGTATGGAAATGAGAGCAAACCAGGGCAAATGAATACAGATTAAGGTAAATGAGTAAGGGATGATGGTTGAAGATGAAGATTGATGAATATAAATGAAGATACAGTACAGCCCAAGCCAGTACAGTACAGTCTCTGTCCTTGTGTGGGTCCATTTCCATTAGTAGGGCTAACGCTCACATGGTTCATACGAGTAGAAAACTAGCATTTCACTTTACCAGTACCCTCTAATAGTTAAGTATGTCGAAAGTGTAACTTAACGCGATGCAATGGCTTCTCTGCTGGAAGGAAAGGAAGCTCTGTCTCCGTTATCCACAGGATTAAGGAAAAGTTTAATTTTCCAACTGTTTTTAGTAGCGCTCAAAATACAACGAAGGCGACATCATGTCACCGTGGTAGTTTCCTGTCCTCTACAAAAAACTATTGCTGATCACATTTTGATAGAAGCTTGGGCCTTTTGGCTGTCTCAGTTGCCGATTTAACGATAAAGGAACTCTACACAATTTTAGCAAGTATTTAGTTAATCGGAAAAGGCGGCTTTCACAAATGATTGCTCGATCTCCTGGTAACTCTGCAATACCCCAATACCCTTAAAAACAAAATATTCCAATTTTCAAATTATTGAATTAGTGAAATCCATATCTGTAATCACAAATAGTCGATAAGGCTTTGAAATAAAGTGGAGTAGGTTCTAGAATATCTTTTGTATCTGTCTAGAATTAAAGTGTAATGTAGTAGTTGTAATACCTGTATTCCATTAAAATAAATAAAAAAAGATAACTCTGCTTTGCTTTACCAAAATGTGGCAGCAGTTGTGGTCGACGAGTCTCACACAGTGGGGATGCGGACGGGAAAAAGGCATTTCTCTATTAGTCCTATTAAGATTCCCGTTGTTTTAAGTTTCTGTGCTAAACATTTCCCTGATAAACGAAACACATTTTCCGTGGAGATGTGGAGATGAACGAATTACTGGTACAGAATATTCAGCTACGCTTTACAGCATCCGCAGTAGTTGTTAGGATTTTCTGGCGAAGGCTCCCTCCCTTTACAATATTTGGGAGTTTCTGCTTCCAGCAATTTGAAATACACATCACGTGGCTTACTGTACTATATCAATGGTTACTTCGGGTGTGCGCTGATTGGCTAATTTGTGACAGCTCGCTCAGCGTGACATCAGGAGGTGGCTTTCTCCCCCGCCGCAGAGAGAGAGAGAGCCTGCTCGCAGGCTAGGGTGGGTGTAGGCGGTGAGGGGTACCATAGCTGAAACAACACAAACCTTTACAAAAATGCTAACCTTTGGCTTAAAGTGGCTATTACCTCAACACAGTTTTCACTTTATTTATTCTCATTAATAGTAAAAAATACACTGTGTTGTTTTTAGAACCTTTTGATTGAAATTTCACTGGCTTTGAAAGATGGAAAAAGTAGTCATACTTTGATCAATAACTGAGCAATGAAGGGGAATGCGTTTGATACCAGGTTGACATCACAGACTGCTTCACGTTGAGAACGTTCTTTGAAAACAGCGATTGAAATTAATTTGTGAAGTCAACCCAGTATGGAACCCATTCCCCTTCACTGCTCGGTCATGGATCAAAGTGTGACGCTTTTCCTGTCTTTCAAAGCCAACAAAAAGTGACATTTCAATTATGTTGACAAGGTTCTAAAAACAACATGATGTATTTGGGACGATTTCAGAGAACAAATATAGTGGAAAAGTGTGTTGTTGAGGTGATTAGGCACTATAGTGTAATCAGGAATTTCCTGCTTCTGCAAATTTGGATTAATGTCGCCACTGTATCTACTTCTGACTTGGTACTTTCATAACTTCTTAGTCAATGTATTTCTTCCATTTTTGCACCAAATATAGTGGAAAAGTGTGTTGTTGAGGTGATTAGGCACTATAGTGTAATCAGGAATTTCCTGCTTCTGCAAATTTGGATTCTTCTCTTCTTCTCCTAAGATTAATGTCGCCACTGTATCTACTTCTGACTTGGTACTTTCATAACTTCTTAGTCAATTTATTTCTTCCATTTTTGCACCTTATTTTTTCATTTTCATTTTTACTTGTCATAGTAATTTGGAAGTATTAATACTATTTTACTGGGACAAACAGATGCTGTAAAAATTGTCCAGTCTTTGGGACCACCGAATGAGAACAAAACAGCACTAAGCGTGAGAAACTCCACGAACGTTTCACTGAACAACTGAATCTTCCAACTGATCATGCTAGTGCCCAGAGAGTGCTCAGGTCACATGATCTAAAATGGTGTAAAAATACTGAGGTCTAGGCAAGCTACAAAGTGGCTATTCTTTCAATGAAATTCCCGTGGAATTTGTTCAGTGACCCTTTCAGGAATGGATGGTTGAAGGAATATGAAGGCATCAGGAAAATGAAACACCTCGAGCAAGTGATCTTACATTTCCAAAATAAATTATCTATAGTTTTATCCAACTTGGGTAAAACTAAAATTAAGATATGGAAAATCTCTTTGTTCTTTAGTTGAATTTTGAGTTTATGTTTTTTCATGATACACACCTCCTTAAGTTTAAGGAAATTCCTTGATGGTTGTAAACTACAATCTTTTCTCAGATAAAACAAAGTTGTTTTGAACATGGCTTTTGAAGCTGTCTGTTGTTTACTTGACATTTTTTGCAATAATATTTTCACTCTACACAGAATTATGTTAAAATGGTCCAAAAGACAAATCATTATTTTAAGAAGTATTCCCTTTAGACATGTACAGACAAACTAATCAAACCTTTGAAGCATATTTACAACTTGCCATTATTTTGGTAAGCAAAAATGTATACGTAAAAATGCACACACTAGCAGGTCACTTGGCAGGTGGACCTCAAAGTTTGCTACTTCTCTTAGATTTATTCCCCTAACTTCAGAGCACGACAATCAAGTTTTGAGGATCAAGTCAAAACCGTCAACATACCCTTGAGTGATACTGTACAATCCTTAATTGGTGAATTTCTTATTAAGGTTATGTCATGGATGCTAGATAGAATTATGTAAGGCCCAATCCAAATGCTGAAATTCACATGTGCCAAATCTAATGCAAATGAGTGAAAACAATAGATTTTTCTCACTTGGATTAGATTTGGGACATGTGAAGTTCGATATTTGAACCGGGCTTAAGATTTCTGTCACTAATTTTCATTTTTAAAAGTTAATGAAGATTGAATAAGTAAAAAATATATATTTTAGGAGTAACTGTAGAATACCCGGCCAACATTGAATTCTTGAAATGGCAATGTTTGAAGAACCAGGCATATAACAATGCACGCTATTCATAAGCAAATAAGTAGCTGGGTATTCTGCAGTTTAGCTTAATTTTATTAAAAAACAAAGTATAAAAAGCAAATACAAAAATCCTCACCCTCTGAAAAAAGTTCAGTTCTCAATCCATGTTAATCCCCATAGGCTCTTCTTCTTTGACAGATTTAGAAGGTGACCCTAAAATTAATGAACAATACATTTTATCAACCATATTTAATGCATTGCAAACTGGGACACTGAAAAACGCAGACTGCAGACTGTGCAGACCGTCGGTAAAATGAAAATTCTGTTAGCCTGAACTAGGCCTAAATAACATTCGGTAAGCCTAATTAGGCCTAAATAATATTCAGGGTAGCCTGTTTACGGTTAGCTCTCAATAATAGTGTAGGTAACACCATATTTTACCCCTGGTCTGCACAGTCTGCACAGTCGACTGCAGTCTGCGTTTTGGCATAACCGTTGCAAACTTTCCTTTTGTTCAGAATCAAGTTCTAGACTTTAAAAAACTACTAAGAACAAGGTTCAACTTGAATAATGCCTTTCTGTTACTACTACTACTCAAAGGTTATGGAGTAGGACTCTTCAGTGGTTTTGCTTGTTTGCATTGTACAAGGCACCCTGCTAGCAGAGCCTTTCTTTTGCTTGCTCGATTTTGGCGTTCGCGAAAAAGGCTCTGCATGAATCGAGTAAGATCTTTATTGAATATGCGCTGCATGTTGCCAGGATACAGTCTCGAACCCAAGCCTACTATGCCAGATCTCGCCACCATCTTGGTTTTTCATGGTACATCGGGCTCAATTATAACCATCGGTTTTGTCAAAAAACGGACGCTCGCACTGAAAAAACCGGTTTGACGAGAGAAAACAAGATTGACTAGTCCAGAAGTTCGGGCTGCGGCGGCTTCAAACAGTTGACGCGATTCGGGCAGAGCCTACTTTTCTCCTCCTCAGTAAAGAAAAAGACAAAAGGAGGCTCTGCTCGCAGGGTGTGTACAAGGTGGCTATATAAACTTTTACTTCCTTTCAAACTGAAAACCGTTAATCCCTGGTTTACACCAAAAATTCGAACAAACCACTTTTACTTCACTGAGGATGTGATATAAAATACGAGTTTGACAAAATGAAAAGCTCACCTTAAAGCACGTTTATCAAAGTAGTAAGTTGTTCAAAGAAAGACATATATGTACATAATGTAAGATAATGTAAGCTTATGTTTGAGAGTGCTAGTAGAGCCAAATCCTCGCCACGTCATCATAATTTCGATTTTGCATGAAACAAAGTTCTTTAACAATTACTAACCGTATTTTTGCGGCTTAAAAACAGCGCCATATTCTTCTTGAAGCGAAGGCGAACACCGAATGCAAATAAGCCCCGCCTGAGATAATCAGATGCAAGTTTGAAACGCACGTGTGTTCCACTCGCACGAGCGGAATTTTTAATTATTTTTCAGCTTGTTTGTTTTACGCTTTTTTCCCGTTGACTATTAATTAATGAGAATGGTTCAAATAAGCCTAAAGTTTCATGTTTAAAGTAATTCTTACCAAATCAAGTAACTCAACTTTGCTTCCAGATCTTCAGGTCTATGACCTATGATTCATGTAAGCAAACACATAACAATCCGAGGTAAAATTGCGTATACTTACATGACGTATCGATCAGAAATAAACTAGTTGCTTTGTTTTGCTTGTTTTGAAATGGACTTTCTTCTTGCTGAAATCGACAGAAAAACGAAACAAATTGAACAAAATGAGGTCACATCGGTGAGTATATAGTCATGAAATAACACTGTATATGTATGGTTTTTTTGGTCTTGGAGTAGCGATCTACGTCTCGGACAACACTCGACTGACAATTCCATAGCTACAGCTGTAAGCATGATGATCATGATGTTCCTTTATTCATTATACGTGTTAGAGCTTATGGGGATAGTCATCTTTAAGCTTATGCCATTTGTTATAGAATAAGAAGTACTTTAGAAGAGGTGAACTAGCAGCCAAACAAGCAGAAGAATATAAAAAGAAGCAAGAGGTACAACTTCAAACCCTTTCATTTCTTCCAAATAAGCTTAAGTTTTTGGGTGTTTAAATTTAAAGACGTAACCGTTCTTATCGTCCTCCACAGTCATGGATGAGTAAACATCCGTTGTTTTCAACATCATCACTTTATGCACCTGTCACTGTAAATCCCCACCCCAGGGAAACATGGACATTACTAAACAACGAAACACCGATACAGCGAAACAGCGAAACGGCGAAACGAAGCACCAAAACACCATGTGTGACCCCACCATACATTGAATACTAACCGACAAAGGTTGGATTTGAGATTAAACAAATTGCTCCTAACCTCAGTCTTAATCTGAATCCTAATCTTAATCTCGATGAATTAGAAGCAATAATGTTTTACGCCTCATTAAGCCTACAACAATATTTAATCTCAAATCCAACCTTTGTCGGTTAGTATTCAATGTATTGTGGGGTCATACATGGTGTTTTAGTGTTTCGTTTCGCTGTTTCGTAGTTTAGTAATCCCCGGGAAATGTGGGACATTAGCCACAAAGCAAAACCAAACAAGGATAATGTCCTACATACAGGGGACATATTTGTGGGTCTAATCCCTACCAAAATAAGAATAATCCCCCACATAAAGGGACAAAAAAACTCCTTGTCTAAACCCGCAGTATTACTTTCAGAAGTGTGATTGACATTTATTTTTTAATACTTCAACGTCTGGTCAACACATTTTCACATGGAACATTTTCAGGACACATCACCATAAAAGGAGACAAAGCAGTCCATTATTTCTTCAACTTTTCCGGCGGGAAATGCACACTACAAATGATTTAAAGACTCTACAGATTTCATTTTCATCAATTTCATTAAAGAGACGAAGATAGGAAATCCAACTTTCCTTGTATCGATGGGCGTCACAAGCCTATATACAAATATACCACAGGAAGAGGGAATCACTGCAGTATGCAAAGCATACGAAAACTTTCACAATTACACTGACAGGTGCATAACCTTGAAATCGTGTCACTTGCTGTTTCCTAATGCTGCAACAATTTGACAGAATCATTTAATTTTCTTCTTTTAACTAGGAAAAACTCAAGGAAAAAGAGGTAGGCCAGTGATTAAATAGTTCTTGTATGCTATTCCAAAACTAACATTACTCTGATTTGGAGAGGAGACTCATCTCTGACTCTTAACAGTATGGTATCATCAGCATATTGTTAATAAATGTAAATTGATTACCTTATGGATTGAAAAGCTGACATTTTGAGCAATAGCCATTGGTCAACATGAACTAAGAAATTGTGAGTTTTAAGCTTTTTTATATCACTTTAATAGTGATTAGAAACAGTATCGGTGCAAGGCAAAATGTGACTTTCTGTAGGTTTTCCCTCCATTGGAGTAAATAGGAGAGTGGAAAAATCTTGAGAAAAAATTATTTTCTGTATTTGGCACTCTGTATCCCTACAGAATCAATGATCACCTTTCTTAATTTCCTCTTATTTAATTTTATTTTTCATATTATTATGCTCCCACTAATTTCACTGCTGACCACTATGGGATATACATTTGTACTGCAGGTGGTTTTCATGTGATGTTACCGACGCCATGTTGATGGATGAAAACAAAAGATCTCTCATTAGACTATTTTGTTCGTCCACCGTCATTTGTACATTACACCATTGTCACCTTAGTATCAAGAGATTGGTTGAAAACCACCTATAAAAACCCCACACAACACATAATACTTTAATAATTTGTTGGGGGAGAACAGTTGACACAAAGTAAAAAGTTTCCAAACTTTTAGACTTTGGAAGTTGAAAACCCTATTCATGTATCACTTTAAGCCTTGTTATGTGAGTGAGACAATGTTATCATGTTTATAGATCTGTGTTTTTTCCTTTGTTAAGGAAATTTTCAAAACTTAATTTTTTTAAAGGAAAAATCAGGGAAAAGAGCTGCAGAAGATGAAAATATATTTTCCAGATTTAAAAAGAAGAAAGATGGTGGTGATGAAAAATCAGCCTTGATTCCAAGAGAGGAGGTTTGTTTGTTACAAAGAAAATTCATTGATATTTTGAAAAAAGAGACTACAAAGTCAAGTTTTTTTGTGCCACAATAAATTATGCAATTATTGTATAGCATTCACACCCAGGCCAAAGCATAGATTTTTATCATTATTTTCATCCAAAAGAAGCAGTATCTGAGTGAAACCACTTGGAAACTAAATGTATATGTTGTGGTTTAATTTTTTTTCTTGGTTTAAATTTTTTCAAACCAGTTTAATTTTGATTTTTCTTTGTCTATTTTTCATTATCATGATCTCAAACAAAGGAAAATCAAAATTGAATTGGTTTAAAAAATTTTGAACCAGGAAAGAAAATTTGAACCACAACATTACCTTTCTTAAACTTGAGTAAGTTGGGTTGAAATTAGAAAGATTCAGCACCACATTTACAACAAATGGCAAATAAAACTGGGTTTGTCACCAGGTGGATCCATTAAAAAATATAAATATATGTTACTCTGGTGTTTGAAATATAAATTATGTACAATAAAAATGTTTTCCGACGTTTCGGTTACAATACAATTGGCCGGATATTTCCAAAGCCAAAAGACGAAATGGGCAAAGAAGAAATTCGAGATCTCGTGTATGACATTCCCTGTGCAGTATGTAGCAAGAATTACGTCGGAGAAACGCAAAGAAAATTTACAACTAGAAAAGGCGAGCATCAAAAGGCCGTCGCACGGTTACAAAAAGAAAAATCAGCACTTGCGGACCACGTTATAAAAACGAATCATGACATCGCGTGGAATGAGGCCACTATTCTTAGAACCAACAATAACTGGCGACAAAGGAAAATTCTTCAGGCTTGGGAAATAAACTGTGCTAAAGACCCCCTCAACCGAGACGATGGAGCACTACTCCCCAAGGAGTATTTGCATTTGACTATTGCAGAAAAGAAAAAATGACACTAACTTTAGAATTTGTAATTAGCGTTTAAGTTTATATCTTAGCTTTCGTGTAAATTTTATCTTTCACTTTCCCTGATGAAGGTTGTTGAATATAACCGAAACGTCGGAAAACATTTTTATTGTACATAATTTATATTTCAAACACCAGAGTAACATATATTTATATTTTTTAAATGGCAAATAATATCAATAATAATATTATATTTATTGACTTTTCAAAAGGAAAAGACAAGCCTGAATACAAGAATTTTCATGTTTTTATAACAATTAAGCATCAGCCTGTACAATGTAGTTTGTTGTTTCCTATAAATGCAACATTATGCTAAATCTGCCTATTACTGTAGGTTTAAATAGTTGTTGTCTCTAAGCATGCATGTCTGCACCGATTAAACAAAAAATGTACCCACAGAATTTATTCCTTACTCAGTGATGTCTAATTTTAATGGGACATAGTTTTTCAGTGAGTGACTCCCCATTTACGAGTAAAATTGTCTGGCGTTAGACAGAGTAAAATATTAATTATGGCCAGTTTAGGCCGGTTTAGGTCTGAAGGGGTTAATAGTTCATGACAAACTTTAAATGCAAATCAAATTAGAGTTTTCTTTTTTTCCATTATTTTCAAAGGTGATTAGGCGACTCAGAGAAAGGGGAGAGCCAATCAGGTTATTTGGAGAAAGCGACGAGGAAGCTTGTCAGAGACTAAGGTTAGTGATTATGTGTAGGTAGTCTGAGGGTTAGGTGCAAAAGGCTAACCAAACATCCTGATGAAACAACTCAGGGCCCGGTTGTTCAAAAACCGATTAATGCTAATCGTACGATAAAAATTAACCGAGGAGTTGCTGTTCAACACTGATATTCGCCAAAACTTTACATTAGAACAAGTCAATCTTGAAAAACAAACATACCAGTAAGCAAATTAAAGAAATATTCATTAAAAAGTTGAAAACATGAAACAAAAGTTTACACTAATCCTGGAGTAAGTTAATCAGCTTTCAAACAATCTGGCCCAGAATGTTAGTGAACTGGATGTTACTTAAGTGACTCATCAGTGAAACCAGGTCATTAAGACATTGACACTTCAAACACCCTAGGACACCCCCAGTTGACGAGTAAAATCGTCTGGAATCTCACTCCCAGGGGTCAATGGGTTAATGGAGGGTTTTTGATTGCTTAACCACTTGACAATAAATTGTCAGGCCCCCATTCATCCATCATTCAAACCAAACATCATTGTCAGCATCATGATGCTCACTGATGAAGAGTTACATGTACATTTACAAAGGTCGCATATCACAATCCTCAGCTTACACTACCCCTTTATTTCTCCACTGTCCAATGAATGGTGCTTTATTTGTGTGGCTATTAACTATTTTACAGGATAATTGAGATGCATGCTCCAGAAATCAATAAGGTATGGGCTAACCCTGAAAGGTAATTCTGACCAACTTTTTAAGTGTTGATTGAATGACACTTATTTTTGTCATTTCACATACAAAATGTCCTAAAATTAAAGTTGTATTTCACTTTGTAGTAATACATTTCTCTTGATTTACCCATGGCTGTTACTTATGAAATGTTTTGGGTACCAGGGTCTGAGAAATGACTTTAAAGCTGCCATGGAGAAGATTGATCAAGAATATTTAGCAGAGTTGATCAAACAACAGGTAACCATTCTTTTACAAACTATTGGTGTGTTGAATGTAAGGTGGCCCAGAGACATGACTACTAGCTTATGCAGAACAGCTTTACAACCAGTTCTAAAATGACTGGAGGATACCCTTTTAGCAGGTTGAAAACATGGCCACTTTAATGGTTGGTCATCACTTTAACCTTCTCTGCTCAAATTTAGAGGCAATAATAATTTTCAAGTGAAGCTATGATTCTTGCAGTTTTGAATGCAATTTTAGCAATTGCACAGAGAAGCCTGAAAAATTCAGGACTTCAACAGGGTTTGAACCAGTGACCTCGCAATGGTGGTGCGATGCTCTAACCAACTGAGCTACATGAAGCCACTGATGTTGGGAGCTGGTCATTTGTGGGTTCAAATGTTCCCGGGATAAATGAAACAACGAACAAAATGGTGCATGAAATGAATCATACAGTACATTGAACTGCTAAAATTGCGTTCATAACTGTGAGGATAATAGCTTCACTTGATTTCGTATCCACAGTTCAATATATGATTCATTTCATATATCATTCTGTTTGTTACCTGTAATAATTATAATAATTTTGATACATCTGGTAATGATAACGATGATGATGATGGTTGAAATGAATCTTGCTATTTTGCAGGGCGGCGAGGAGCAAGGTTCAGAGGGCGAAGGGTCATCTCTTATTGAAGAGGATGGAACTACACTTGATGATATCAAGGTAGTACTATGTTAATGTTAATGTCATCTCAAACAGTCCTTCTCAAGACTTCACTCACCCAGACGATCATACTTTACTTAAATAAGATTATAACTTTGAAAACAATGTAATGAATACACAACATCATTTTTGTGGAAAGCGTACAATGTACATCTTTGGTAACTGTGGTTTTGTTGTTTTTTATTTTCAAGAGCTTGGCAATCAATATGGGAAAAGGAGATGAAAATCTAGATCAAGATGTTATCTTAAAATTTTTAGAGGTTTGAATTTAGTGTTTTCATCAAGAACAGATAAACAGATAAACAGTCATAGACTTGACAACAAAATGTATTTGTGAGAAAGGTTTTTCCTTTGTTCATAGTTTCTCCTTCATCTCTGGGCAAAGGATTACAAGATCAGATCAGATGACAGTAAAAGAAGTTTAGAGGTAAAGTGTAACAACTTGTACATCATTGTTAATGAATCCATTTTTAGGAATAATAAGCACAAGGTTTGGAGACAGATTGTACATAATGACTTTTCTAAGTTTGAAACAGTTTTGGGAAAAGAGATTGAAGAGGAAGGCTCAGATCTGGGAAGAAAGCCCAGCCTCATCCTATAGCCATGCCTGGTGTAAGTGTTTTTTGTAATTCACTTCCACTTTGGCCTGTTCAGATACATTCTATGCTAGCAGAGTGCATGAGAACTCATTACACTGCCTCCAGCAAGACAAAAAATGGCTACCACAACCACTGCTGTTACTGAATGTACATCTATCATTTTCTGGAGCAGTTGGTTGATGGTCGGACAACCCTGCTGGAGGTCACAGGATCAAAACCCAAGCGGGACCAACACTTAGGGTCTTTAAATAACTGAGGAGGAAGTGCTGCCCTTGTGATACATCTGCAAATAGTCTTCTAGTAAAATAGCCAACTGGTTTGCCTCCCACTCAATGCTAGTCTTCTTGGATAAGGATGATAAACTGTAGGCCACATCTCACATCACTTAAAGGGGCTAGGTCACGCTATTTTAGGTAATTTTGTTTAATTTTGTTAATTATGAGCTCTAAACGTCATATTGGCAGAGCAAGAGTCTTTCATTTGCAAAATCACGGCCACATAACAACTGAGAATGATTTTCAAGCTTTGTAAATGACATTTTTGATATAGACTGATATAAATTTGAAAAAAGGTGGGCCGACGTTTTTCAAATTTACCCAAACTCAATCCATTTCAATCCTCTCCAGTTTTGTCCATCCATGTCCCTTCTTGGCTTCCCTCTGTTTTGTTAGAGTTCTTCTATAGTTGTGAACAGTTATTTTGATATTTTAGTTAATTCTATGACCATTCGATCAGTGCTGAAAATGCCTAAAATAGCGTGACCTAGCCCCTTTAATGCGTGGCACGTTAAAGAACCCACACACTTTTCAAGAAGAGTAGGACGAACATAGTCCTCAGTGTAGTGGTCTCAAAATCATTGTGTTCTGGGGCACCTTTGTAAACTACTTGTTATTCAGTTGGAGGCAGTATGGCCGAGTGCTTAGGGCCTATACCTTGAGGTCCGGAGATCCCGGGTTCAAGACCGTGTTCTGACCACTCACTGAATTTGTTTCATGTAGTCGGCCTGGTTCAATTTCCTGGCTCATTTGTAAAATAGTCAACTGGTTTGCCTCCCACTCAATAGACCTTATTCATAAATGGCGGTCACATTTATAATTCTTTTGTCATGTTTTGTCCACGTGCAAATTAGCCTACCAAGCCTCATTTTAGAGCAAGAATTCTTTTCAATTCACTGTATAGTATCGAGGCTTGGTAGGCTAATTTGCACTTCGACAAAAGAATTATAAATTGACCGCCATTTATGAATAAGGTCTATGCTCGGAGATATTAGCTACTAGCTACTCTGAAATCCGAGGGTAAACAAAGTGATTATTATAATTATAATAATTATTATGACTGTAAACTGCACGGCTGCCATTTGTGCCATAAAAGCAGTCTGGCAAAGTCCCCCGCAAAATGTTGTTCATTGACCCTGAAAAGCACCTAGGGCCTGAGTGGTGAAATACATAGATGTACTGTATCAATAATTCATTTCACTTCAATTATAGCACCAGACTTAAGTTCATTGTTGTGTTGTTTCTGTAGCCATCATTGCGCATAGACAATCAATTAAAGATGGCAATCCTTACCATACAAGTTTAAAGTCAGTGGCTTTGTGAATCAGCCATATTGATCAATAATGAGTTTGAAGGATTCTTAAAACTGTGTCAATTCCATGTAGGTACTTTTATCTTATCTTATTAATATTATATTCCAGGCAAAATTAGCAGGTGCAACTCAAAGACAGACAGAGTCATATTTAAAACCATTACTAAGAAAGCTAAAGCACAAGGTACTGTAGAATGAAAATCCAAATTAGAAAACCATGCTGAAGACCACAGCTCCTACCTGCTGGCTCGCTGGAAATGTTTTAAGTTCTTAACTCATTTGCCTAATTTTCTTCAATTGAAGGCCAAATATAGGGTTTGTTTGTTGAAGAATCATTGCCCTGGCAAAATCAATAAGTTAAAAATTTACTGTTTCTTTTACTGTGATTTTCATAATTCCGCAGAATCACACCTTCAAGTTTGAAGCACCAAACTGTGTTTTGGCTTCCATCAATCAAATTTCCAAACATAGCCGGGAAGATCGGGAAGATTCTGCCTTCGGAAAGTCAATTGGAGTTTTAGTTTAGTTCACAGCTCGAACACCATTAGAGGGTCTTAAGTGAAAAGATTTGTTCATATTCTATCACGTTCCATCGGCATCGAGTTAAAATGTACGAATATACTGTGGGAACCAAAGATGCTGATTGGTAGGTTTTGTCATGCATCAATTTATTTTGTTTCATAAATTATTGATGCAAGCCAAAACGCAGTTTGGCTGTTGGCGCTTGAAGATGGGATTCTGCAGAATTATGAAAATCTCAGTAACATGGCTCAAGAGAATTTAAAAAAAAGTGACAGGTTCAAAAAGATGGATCAAAAAAAGCACTCACATTAGAGAAAATAATTTATTGTATTATTCCAACTATGAACAGGGATGAGGGGGCATACCAGCTTTTTCCAGTGTGGGCCCAAGTGGTCCCCACCTCTAACCAGGTTGGAGTGGGAACCACAATATTGTGACATTGTGTGCTTTGATGGATGTAGTCATAACTATAACTACCATGCCGTGACATTTTCTTCAGAGTCAGTTTCTTATCTAAGGTTGTAAAATTACATGACAGTCATCAAAACTTTCAATGCTTTCCTGTGAGCTATGTTAAAAGAATCAGTATTTATTTATATAGTTAAAGCACCAAACAGTTATCTAAAGTTGACCAGACGAATGTGACCCTGTGATGTTTGTAACAATCAAGATAGAATGAATTTAACCCTTTGATGCCCAAACCTAGACCGACCAGACTTGGTATTTTACTCTGTCCAACGCCAGACAATTTTACTCGTCAATGGGGAACCCCTGGGAGTCAATCAGTTAATCACTCACTGGAAAACTATGGCTCTGTTAATTTTATATCACAAGTCTTCGTGTACCGTTTATTTCATTGATAGAAATGTAAAAAAACTCTGGTTAATTTCCTCGACAGAAAACCCCTCACGATATTCTTGGATCTCTGACAAGCATAATCATGAGTCTCCTTGAAAGAGAGTATGTCAAGGTAAAAAACGAGACAAACTTGTCATTGCATGCAAGCATTTTACTAAGACACTTTTTAAAGCGTTCTTTTATCTTATATTTAAGATAGATCATTGTGAATTGTTTGGGTTAGGGTTACTAATCTTAGTGGCAAAAAAAGTAAATACATGATTCTTGTGTGGGTTAAGCTATTCTCCCCTGACAGGAGAGTGTTGTTGTGGTTTGTGTTGTATGCTTTAAAGTGCACCTAACCCTAAAATATTTTTTTTACTAAAATGAATCTTTGCACCGGTTTGAAATGCATTGCGGCCATTTTTTCCTTTTTCTAACAAATCCTGCTATTTTATAGGCTTCAAAACTTGCGAAAAACCAAGCATCTTTTGTTCACGACAAAGTCAGAAGGGGAGTGGGTCTATTCTTGATTTGGCGTCACAAACTGATTTACATTGCATTAACTCTTTGTATATAAATATGCATGCAAAGTAGATTGTGACATCAAAGCTGGAATAGACCCACTCCCCTTTTGACTTGGCTTTTCGCAAGTTTTGAAGCCTATAAAATGGCAAGGTTTGTTTGAAAAAGGAAAAAATGGCCACAATGGGTTTGTAACAGGTGTAAAGATTCATTTTAGGGAATATTGCTTTCTTTGCACTGTTTTTTTTTTTTTTTTCAGGCCAATGATTCTTACCTTCAGATGGCAATTGGAAACGCTCCTTGGCCAATTGGGGTTACCATGGTGGGAATTCATGCCCGAACAGGACGAGAAAAGATTTTTGCACAGAATGTAGCTCGTATCCTTTTTCAAGCACCATTTGGGGCCAATAACTTTTATTTAGGTTTGTACAAATCCCAGCTCAGTGTTACCAATGATGGTCATGTATGGGGTCAAAACACTACAAAGCTGAAGACACAAATCAAGTGACAGATTTAAGAAAGACCTTCAATGACCCCAGCTTGGCTACTTCAGAAAGATTCTCTGTAGGTGCCTTGCCCCCAAAAATATGTCTGGCATGCTGCAAAACCAATAGATTGTTAACCCCTTACTTTATAGCCTGCGAATGCAGACATAATATTTCCGGCAGTTGTTTCTATTTTTCGGGGGAGAGAAACAACCGCCAGAAATAATATGGCCAAGGATACTAAAACTCCTCTTAAGTCTTTGAGAACTGAAAAGTTGCATCAAGTGAAAATGATAAAAGATTGTGATACAGTATATGAAGAGCATTCATTGCTTTTTGGTGACTGATGACTCGGATATGTCCAGAAATGCATGGATTTAGCTGCTCTCTTCAACTTCGACATCACTCAAATCTGGGAATGTGAACAATGTCAACAATCAGTGTCACAAAGTTTCCCTGAAATGCTGGTCTTCCAGTAAAGACAAAGAGCTGCATTTAACCTCACCAAAATTAGGTAGCAAATGCTTACACTTCAGATATAGAAACTTGACATGCACCTAATTACATGCATTCCAGGACAGAAGTGTGATGATTGAAAATAATGTGCAAACCTACTGTGCTACATGTCACTATTTATCATTGTTGTTTGACTCAGTATTTTGTCAGATGTGCTCAACGATGAGACACAGAGAAAATATATCCAAGTAAGACATTATCACATGATTATAACATTAAATTTGACTTATCGATCAACTGAATATTATTGTTCAGTAACTGCCCATTTTATGGATGACTGCTTGAAAACAATAATTATTACATTAACTGCATAATATATATGTAATTCCCTATCCTAACAAACAGAAACTCTATTTATTTTTACTAACTTCAGGGTCTGAAACGATTAATGACTTTCTGTCAAAAGAAGTTTCCAGCTGACCCGTCCAAGTCTGTTGAATACAATGCTGTCAGATGATGAAGGACAGAAAATGGAAGTAGTCATGGTTCAACAAGACCGACCAAGGCCAACCCCCAGGAAAACCGTGGAATTTACTGTAAATCTGCTCAGGGATGGACCATTAGAAATAACTGGGGGGCCCAAAGAAAATAATATCCCCAAAATAAATCCTGCAACCCAGGATCTGCCTTACTGGATTGATTGGTTCTTTTTCTAAGCACTCTACCAAGGGAGTGTTTACAGTTACTTTGGTCTTACATAAAACAAAATTATTTTACTTTGATGTCCATTTGCTTATTCTGTTGTTTTGGAGTTAACAGTATTGAACATTGACTGCTTTGTAGTGCATTTCAGAGCAAAGAAAAAGTAAAGTAAAACTTGATAATAATATTTAATGTCACTGTTCCTTGGTATCAACATAATGCATGGCACAATAGAACGAGACAATAGACATATTGGCGTTTTTTTTTTTAGGGGAACACTGCCTTGCGACTGGTTAGCCTAAGTGACTTAGATGCATGACATAGAACAACCTCAGTTATCTCCCCAGCACTACTATCTCCAGCCAGTGTTATTGCAGTGTCATCTCACAACAGTGTGTAAAGTTTATATTCTCCTTGCTAGCCTTGCTGTTAAATAATAATTCAATAAATATATAAATATATTCAACTGTTCAACATTCAGCCTTCCTCAAATGTCTATTAAGCTTGCAACCATCAGATTCATGTTTAAACCAATATTTAACCAACTGCATCTATTTTGTATTTCACACATCTAATATTCTGGTGTGGGTCTCAACTTGTTAGCCAAGCTAATTATTAATAGTTTAAAAACTTCAGTCTCCTGCTCATCCATTTCATAGATTACTGTGAAACTGAAGCTTTGCAGCTATCATCAGATGATCTGAAGGAAACATCTCCTCTGTAAGTTGACCATTCACAGCTGCAATGGTGTCTCCAAGGGACCATATTGTGATGAAGTAAAGAGACACAAGTAAAGCGACCACAGCTACAACAAATGTTCTGTTAGAACACAAAAATAGAATTCTATGATGTGCTCGTCCGGTCCTAAGAACACATTTCAATATGATTGTCTTCACAAGAGAGTACAGGAGAAATGCTCCAGTAGCTGAATATAGAAGGCCAATAAATATAAAGCTCTGATAATGTTCAAAGTCACATTCACGGCAGATTGGTAGTTTACAGTTACGATGGTCACCTCCTGTAACACAGATGCCACAGCGACAAGACCCATGAGGACCACAGTCTTGGTGACATGTGTATTTGTAGCGAGGTCCCAAAGCAGTTTCTCTGGCAACCCTAAATGTTGTTTTTAGTCTCTGCCATTTGTTTTGGAAGCTGTATTTTTGTTGATAGACTTTCCCATCTCCATGGAGCTCTGCAGAAATAACTTGAAGGCCAGACAATGAAACAAGGATCCTGTCAGGACGACTAACAAGTCCTGGTTCAGGCTATATATGTAAAAGGATAGAAAATGTAATTAGGTAGATACGTGGTAGTTTTATCTTTGATTCTTTCTGGTTGGGAGTGAATAAAGTACCAATCCTTTTTCACCACTTTTTCATACCTTCAAAGATGATCAGACTACTGTTTTGCTTATGTTTTACAACTCTTATAACAGTTCAAAGGGTGTTATTGCTATTTGGTTACTTTGTTAAGGTATCATTGTGTACAAAACAAGTTGAACCTACAGTGTATGACCTTCAGAGGCCTTCCTTCTCTTCCTTCCAGTTCAAGGGCACTATTAACCACTGAAATGATGGAGAGTTGTGGGAACTAATGGCCTTAAACTAGGTTTCAGCGCCAATAGGCCTGTCAAACTCATATTTTACCATAATGGCTTGTGATCTCACACTCTGATTGGCTAATTTGCCATTACAGAGTTAAGAGTCTAAGGGTTCCAACCTTAAATTCAACCCTGCTCATGTCATTTTGGAAAATAAACCAATCAGATCACAAGAACGTTATAAAAAACCCTTGCTCTTTCTTTATATAACGCTCTGAAATAAACATGCATTTTCTTTGACGTTGCATGTTATGGTAAAAAACAAATCGAATGTGGTTTAGCATTGTCTATACTCTTATCGACAATAACATTTGTCATTAGAGTGGTGAAAAGTTTGTTGTAGATTCACTGAGAGCTGCACCGTGTGAGTCCACAACATTTTGTTCACTGTGATGACGAATATCGTTGTCGATAAGAGTACAGACAATGCGGAACCACATTTGACTTGTTAAATTAACTATCAGGGGTGAAATGTCAAATGGTGGTATATTTAAGATGAAAGGTCTAACATACCATATTACTGAAGGTATATCCTGTGCTATCTCCATTTGCTGTTACCCAAGCATCTACAAAAGCATATCCCTGACTTAACGCTTGAGATTGTTGACAAGGTCCCTCCTTATCAAGTGACCCTTCCATTATTGCTTTCACTGGCCATGAAAAGTCATTGTAAGCATTAAAATCTCCGAGTAAAACCGAGTGCTCAGTCTTCGTAGATGCAACAAAGTTAATAAGATCAACTGCATTCTTGCACTGTTGATATTTGTCATAAGAAAAATGTACCACAAAGACATTAAGTTCCTCTCCCTCAATTTCAATTTGAGCATGAAGAAGAATTCTTTTGTTTTTATCAACGCTCATTTTTCCCACTGTAAGATTAACAACATGGCTTAATATTACAGGATGTTTACTAAGGAGACCAAGTCCCTCTTTCTCCCAACCTGGTGGTTCATCATCACCAAGAGGAGGTGTTACCACAGCAACGGGATGATAAATCAAGTGCTTATACTGTGGTATTAAGTTCTGAAGTTCGGTTAGCTGGTTTTTGTTGTCTTTTGCATCAGCACGCACCTCTTGAAAGCCAATCACATCTGGGTCAATTTTGTTAATCTGAAACACAACACAGCATCTTACTTTAAATGTTAATATACTTGAGTGAGCAATCCCAATTTAAATAGAATAATTATGGTGAGCTGAAGAACAAGGCAAGGACTAATTTGAATGCAAACCAAAGGATGAGAAGATGGTGACCACCTTGGTAAAGGCTGTTTTAAAAAAGTCAGCCTGTTTCCATAATTCAAGATTAACCCTTTCACCCCTAAACCGGACATACTTTAATAGTACTTTACTCTGTCTAACGCCAGACGATTTTACTTGTCAATGGGGAACCACCTAGGAATCAATGTGTTAATGAGAGGAAAAATAAAATAATAAAAGCCAACAATTAAAAAAAAAAAAAACAAAATCACAACATTATTATTTTATTACTTAAATTGTCTCCCACTGTTCTTCTCTTGAATACACTGATTCGCAAATACATATGGGAGAAAATAACACAGTTCTACCACTCGATAAATACACACAAGTGCCGCTCGCTAGTTCAGCTTCGATGAAGAAAAAATTAGTGACTAGCCAAATTTTGTGATTATCGATTTTTATCGATTATTATAACTAATTAATCGACAAATATTGAGTATTATTGAGTACTATCGATTAATCGATTACGTTTTCGATGATCGATTTCGATCGATTAGTTACCCCCTGAACAAAAGCTTATAACTAATTTGCATGTGCTGGCCCTGTGTGCCTGCTCCAAAGACTAAAGTAAAGTCGAGTCTCAGGTGAAGAGAGTTTCTCTTTCTACACCTGAGGAATCTTCTTCATATTCTGGTATTACGAAAAATAAACGTCCAGCTTTGACTCTTCTGTCATTTTAAACCTTACCATTTCCGCAATATATTGTTTTCTTGTGTCCCACTGAAACATAACGTTCCAAATATTATAGCTAGCAACACTTATAATTTTGTGTCCGAAAACTTCCCGATTGGCTACATTGGCTAGGAAAACTCCGAGTAAAATTGTAAAACCAGAAAATTTGATCGCTGCCATGTTTATTTTCAAAAGCTGCCCATAACGTTATAATGTATCACACGAAGTGTCTCTAGCTCAGCGGTAGTCCACGAAATTAGATAGGTACTTCATATCTTTCTTAATATAGTGGTCTACAAGAATATGTGGAGGTTTCAAGTACTTTTATATATATACAGGGTAATCAAGGGTTTATTTTGGTATCTAGGGGCATACATGGGCAAGTTAGGTTTATTTCTCTACAATATGTGATGAAGACACTATATTATCATATGACTTGCTCCATGAGCTGGCAAGATGAACCAAATCCTGCACTGTAATAATTTTGGCTACCCGAGCAGGTAAGATGAAGCAATACTGCCCGCTTGGTCGCTTCAGGTACCGCAAGATCAAAGATCATTTTTTTGGTGTTTTATCCCATATAATAAATCCTTTATTGACCAAGCTTGTTCGGTCAAGATGGCTGGATATTGGCCAAGTTCTTTTTTTGCATAAACACCCAAAAAAAAAAAAAACTTGGCCAATATCCAGCCATCTTGACCGAACAAGCTTGGTCAATAACCCAGATATATTAAAGGGATACATAAGGTACTTACCTGAAATTAGAGTAGTACTTTAGATTTAAGCTCTCAGGAGGTACATCTAGGCACCCTGAGAGGTATTGGTGGAATTTTAACACACTTTTCATATTCTTAACTTTATCCAAATTAAGGGATGCTCCTATCAAATGCCAAAATGTTCTGATAATCTTGATCAAGTCATGGTTGTGAAAATACAAGATAGGACACTTCTTGACATGATCCATGGTCCAAAAACTTGTATACCAAAGTAAATAATAAGTACTTTAAGATGACTTGCCTGATCAAGTCTGAAACAAAGCTCAATGTCTCCATCCCGCTGTGTGGCCATTTTCCATTTGAGGTTCCAAAAACCCTCGGAAATCTGTTCCATCATGGCTCCAGCGAGCACCATAGCCATCAGCATGTCTCACTTCAATCACTTTGAGATCATGTGGTAGCAGGTGAATATTAATCCATGAAGCATCCTCAAGTATACGCATGAGGACAGAGTTAGCATGTTCATTCTTTGCTTCTTCAGTACCAACACAGGTACCCCACCATTCACATGTGACATCTCTGTGGCAGTGTTTTGACAAGGCCCTGGCTCCAACAGTCAGCTTTGCTTTGGGTTTATGCTTTTTGTTGAATGATGCTAAAAGAATTGACATGGGAGGTGGAAAACTGTCAACACTTCCTTGCGTGTGGCGAATGTTTAACAAATAAAGAAGTCCTCTGGCACTAAGAATTTTAACAATGGCATTCAACCCATCAACTTTTTCTGTGCTGGGAATATCAGTCCAAGACATCTTGAGTTTTGTCAGCAGGGGCATAATTTTTACTGCCATTTCTCTTTTCCTTTCCACAAAATCTCCCTCAGTTAACAGACCATTGTCTTCATTTTTTATCAGAAATTTTCCATCTTCCATACACTTCAACAAATTTTTTGAAATTTCAACATAAAGAGGATACTGTGGGTATCCTTTGGAAGAGAAGGGGGCAGATTCTTCTGAAAGCAGCAAGACTTTGCAGTGTTCTTCGGAAAGTAAACCAGACTTTTTCAGCAATTCTTGTTCCAGCATGTTTTTGAAACTTGAACTTACAGAAGGCAAAGAAATCATTTTTGAGGAAAGCAGACGTTTCATTGTCTCATACATAATATGACCTTCTGAAAGTTAGAGCCCAGTCCTTCTTTTGAGTTCTTGTTTTAAAAATGGCGACAGACGGTAAGTTCTTTGCGGTAGGATTCCAGATTATTTGGGAATCAAAGTAGATAAACAGCTTATGTTGCATTTTATAATTCAGATGAAATCATAAGGAAGAGGCTTTTGATTGATGGTGAGGGTGCTGGCGACGATCGAAGAATCACCACGCTTTTAAAGACATTTCTGAAATGGTGCAATTCATCCGACTCAGAAGAACGCGATAGGTACTCTTGATTTATCTGCGACCTCTATGTTAATTTCTTATATATCATTATTTAGATATAACATATAAATTAAAAGGTCTTCTTTAGGATTGTCAGTAAGTTCTCTTTGATTTGCAGTGTTGCGACTTATCAAAAAATACAGTTGCAGCTGGCCCAGTGTGAATTTGCAATAAGAAAAACTCAAACTGTATTTGAGATGAACGAGCTTGAGACGGACAACTATGAGAAAATCTATGACGATATAGGTGAGGACAAAATTTCTGTAAACATTGTTAGTGTGGTGATGTAAACTTAAGGTAGTATACTCCGAAATACAGAGTGTTAAGGAGTGCGATAAGATATCACGTCCTCGTGAACCAAGTGGACCAAATGACAGGAATTTAAAAATTACATGAAGTTCTTGTGGTATAAACCAATGAGGAATGTTGTCACTCTGTCGCCTTCCCCTGCCCCCCACTCCCTTGTCAAATGGGGAGCTTGGCCATCACACATAACCCCACAGGCTGACCACCCTCTGATGGTGGTGTTGTTATCGATCTGTGGAAGGATAAATACACTACAGCAATTGCGATTTGCTCGGCAATAAAGTTTGAAAGCAAATAATTCAATGAAAGATCAAACAAAGTGTCAAGTGAGTCCTGTGTTATGTTGTTTTGATTGTTCCAAGCAGTTTGAGGCGTCATTTTGCAAGATCTTTTCTTGACTGACGGTTAGAGAGTCAAGAAAATTGACAAGGCTGGCAGCACTAGCCTCCGGCCGGTGACCTCGTCTTTTGCAAGCTGGAACTGACGCCAAACCAGTGAAATTCTCACCTTGAAAACACCAGCATCCGATCGATTAGGGATGTCCCCATACCTCCGCCAAAATTGAGCTTCGTCTTTTGAAAATTCACCGAAAAAGACAATCCTGAAATCCATAATAAAGCTTTCTCAACATGATCGGTGCAAGAAACCAGACAAAGGGAATTGGAAGCATTTGAATCTATTCAAATTTACCAATCAGTGCAACGTGACCATTGGCAGTTGCCAACGGTCACATTGCACTGATTGGTAGATTCAAATGCTTCAAGTTCCTTTATTTGTGTTCCCAAGCAAGGATATGGTCACTTCGTTGGACTTTAACATTAATCTAACTTTTGTATACCTACAGTAGTCTATTCTTGGACAATTTTTCTTTTGAATTGGTTAATATTATTATCTTTCTTCAAAAAAGGTCCTCAAGTGCAATCTTTATCTTTGAGTTACGAGAGCCTTTAATTTCAGAACAAAGCATCACACATGCCTATGAAGAAATTGCAAGTTGCAAGACTGAGCTACAGCAAGCAAAAAGAATACGCAGAAACAGACAAGGTAATTCAGTGTTTGGGCTTCTTCTTGAGCCGAATTTTGATCTGAAGACAAGCAAGGAAAACCAGAAGCAAACAAGGTGATACAGTCAAAAGCTTCAATTTTAGAATTTTGTAGGACTTTGAGTCATTTTTTCAAGAACCCAGAATTAGTAAATTAAAAGTGGGGATGTATCACCTTGTGATAAGTTAGGCGCCCATTTGGCTTCCCGTTCAGAAATTTGGTCACCTGCGCTCGCAAATAAGGCTCCCCAGGCAACAGTTATGCAGCAGCTTTGACTCAAAGATTGCTTTGGATGGGATAAAAGGTAATGGACAATCAAGTCAGGAATTTTGATGATCTATACCTTCTACAGAGTATGATGCTCTTGCAAAGGTGATAGCCAAGCACCCAGAGAGACAGGAAACACTAAAGTGAGTCAGCTCCATGATCTAAAGAATATTAAAAGTCATGTCGTGTATTGCTTATACGGTTGAACTTCCACTAACAGACACCTCCTGTAAGAGCACACCTCCCGAATGCAGACACCAAACCGCGGTCATATTGAACCTCCCATAAGGGGACATCTCTCATATTCAGGGTCCACAGGGTCGAAAATATCCTCCTGTAAGCGGACAGTAAACAATATCAAGAAAATGTCTAACGAAATAGGTTCGATTTTAGTGGTTTAATCACACTCTGTCCTAGACAAAATTGTCATTTCGATTACAATTACCTTTTTTTTTTTCATTACAGTATATCAAAGTTTTCCTTTTAAACTTTTCTTCAAGCCAGTCACATGAAAATTTGTCTCCTTGAAATTTAAACTCGTAAGCCAATTCCATACCATATCCTGCTCCTCTCACAGTTTCTCCACTTTCCTGTAATAAGAACCATTCCTGAGTTAGACGTACGCTTCAGGAACTTCGCCACCCAATCTCAAACAAATTCTAATGAACAAATGGCATCTTATACAAAACCAGCCCTTACCAAGAGAAATCTTTAAAAACCCTCCCCTAATTTCGTACAGGGAGGTCTTTGAAAGATGTACATGTACTTGTTAGAGCAAAGCTCCGAGGTCTTTGAATTTCCTATCTCGACCAATAAGAGTCGTGTGGCCTATCTACACATTGAAACACAATTACAAGTTTTAACTAAGAGCTTTAAAAGACTTGTTGTGGTGTACTATATGCCCTCTTATTGCACTCTTTTTTTTTTCAACCTCCCATAAGCGGACGCCTCCCATAAGCGGTGACTTACCCTTGGTTCTGCTTATGGGAGGTTTGACTGTAATAGATTTGTATTGTATTGTTGTTGATTTAAGGAACTTTTTTTGTTGCCTTGCAGACAGATTGAAGAACTGGAGAAAGAGCTTAATTCACTTACAGAAACAAAGGAGAGTCTTTTGTCCAAGGTAAAAAAAAAGAACTTCCACTGAAATAATAATAATATTGTGATCAGAGTTAAAGACAAAAAAAAACAGGAAAATCAAATTATGCTTCCCCTAATAATATTAGTCACTGCACAGGTAACCCAGGTTCACTGTTTTTGTCACGTACAAGTTTCATAACTTGAGTAAATATAGAGAACATATGGGGCAAAGATGCGAAGTTAAGGTCTGGAAATTTGCTAAGAGGGAAAGATAAAGCGATTCATCGACCTAAACTTACGCATGTTGTGAAACCCAAATGTGGCACAAACAGTGAGCCTGGGTTACCTGTGGTCACTGTAGCCAACATCCCAAGTGCCGTTTAATCTTGGAACAGTTGTTCCCTTCGCTTTGCTTGGTTTTATGACATGTAACCCTCAAGCACCAACTCAATTCTTGTCTCTGCTTTATTTAGTAGTGTGTCCATCCTATTTTGTGGGGCATGTCACATTAGTTACTTCGTTTTCCAGCCCAAACTCTACTGAGAAATTACTTCTTTCTATGACTTTTATTCATGCCTATGACAATTTATGAGATCAAGGTGAAAGGTATCCAAGGATATTTTGTCAACTTCTTTAAAATGCAAGAATTTCCCTACTCCATTTAATTGTTGTTGTTGTTGTTGTGTTGTTGTTGCTGCCATTTGTACACAGTAAATACTTTAGGTACTGTAGCAACAAAGGCTTAATTAAAAAACTATAGTTATATTTTACTTGTTGAAAGACATAGACCAAAACTACATTACACAGCCCATCTGGGTCCCACTCTAGAAGCTCAATCAAATCCGTAAGAGCTCAGAATTAAATCTCTTTAACTTTTACTTGTTTTCCTTAGTTTGAACTTCGGCAGAAACAGTTTCACCTACTTATCAACACAATACATGAATTACAACGAATGTTGGAAGGCAAGTAGCATACAGCAGTAGCAAGTCACCTATAGCAACGGAAATTTTACTCTGCACAATTAAGCATGTCTTGTTCACGTGATATATCATGGGAAAAGTATCTAGAGAAAGAAAGATTCAGTTTCGTATGGCGACTATGGCCAATTGTCATCAAACCCTAAATTTGGCTTCTTCGTGGTAATTCTTTTTTTTTAGAGTAAAGTCAAGAATATATTAAAAATTCGAGGAAACCAACGAAGTTCAGCAAAACTTGCGATAACTTCTGATCCACCCTTAGGGGCTGTTTACATGGAGGTAGGAAGATCCTAGAAGGCGAAACAACTTCCCGTTTGGTTTACATGCAGAAATTTCTGTCTAGGTGGAAGCTAGATGGCGGGCCGGAACAACAAACATGTAATTTGGGTCCTTCGCCGCCATGTTTGTTTTTACATGCTAGGATCTTCCTAGCTCACAGCTAGGGCCAAGTACGACCTCTTGCATGTAAACTGAATACAGAAAACATATGGCGCTAGGATAATCCGCCTTCTAGGATCTTCCTAGTGCTAGGATCTTCCTTCCTCCATGTGAACAGCCCCTTAGATGAAGACATTATACATGCGGCAGGATTGTTGCAATGTTGGAATGTTGGGTCTTTGAACTGTAACTTTTTATAAAGCTACATTCAAATTTCTCCAAACTAGAGTAGCACCAAACTTTGTGCACTTGTCATCTTGGTTATTATCAAAACTTTTTTTTCGGAAGCCAACGACTGGGTAATCAGAAGTTATCGCGGACCGGTGGCTCAGTTGGTTGAGCACCGGGCTGTTACGCGGGAGGCCGTGAGTTCAACTCCGGCCGGACCAACACTCAGGGTCTTTAAATAACTGAGGAGAAAGTGCTGCCTTTGTAATTACATCTGCAAATGGTTTGGCTCTCTAGTCTTCTCGGATAAGGACGATAAGCCGGAGGTCCCGTCTCTCAACCCTTCAATGTTCATAATCCTGTGGGACGTAAAATAACCCGCACACTTGTCGCAAAGAGTAGGGCATGTAGTTCCCGGTGTTGTGGTCTGTCTTCTGTGGTGTATCACGGTTGGGAGGGTAAAATGCTCGGAGAGGGCCGTAAGTTAGAAAACTGTAACAGGCTATTACGTCTCCCTCTTTAAATAAAGATAAAATAAACAAACTGTCAACACATCTAGGTAAAACCCGGTTTCCAAAGGCTTTTTTTTTCTTCATGGCAGAAGACAAAACGGAGTCAGACTCAGAACAACCTTCCAACTCTGGCGCAGAAGGAACAGTCATGGACACAAGCTAATTTAATGTTGTTATCAATTATTGTTTTTTCGCTGAAGTTGTACATGTGTATTTCAATAATAAAACCCTTTGCAGCTTTTAACTTTGCGTCCTCTGTTAAACTCAACTTGAGCTTACCTCCTGAAAATCCCAGAAGTAGACGTATGATCTTTCTGTGGCCAAATTCTGTATCAGTTGTACTCTGCTCCACGTGGTTTCGAGGGCTTGAGTTAATTAAATGACGGGAAACAAATTGAATGGTATTTTCCGAGCCTATCAGTTGGAAGTGCAGTTACGAAAAAGGTAGCGTATTTATTTCGGGAAATTTCTTCGCATTTCATCGATGACCAGAAATTCGGGGATTTGCGGGTTCCGTTCCATCACCACAAAAGTGCAGAAGGGGTAAAAGTAAAGGCCGATTGTCCAGAGAATCCTTTTTTCCTTCAACGTAGTGGCCGTTTCTAAGTTTCTTCACTTAACATGACGTCAAAGTGAACATATACACTAGTATACTCTAGTAAATCACTCACAAAAAAAAGAAAAAGAATTGACCTCCACTCTAGGACACAAACGCGGTCCCTGTGACCTCATGTCTGAGACGCAGACAAACAATTATGATGATTTCGAGGGCACCACAAGCGATGGCTGGCCCTCAGGACAAAAATTGAAGGCGAGTTCCTCTACTTGACCACGAGAAACCCGGGGCTTTAGCTCCCCGCAGCCCGTTACGTATATCAGGCACCGCCCGTACCATTCAACGTTTACGTTAGAGAGTCAGTATTTTAAAGTGTCTTTATTCTGTGACCATTGTGGGAGCCTACATTTTATGCATGAGCGAAGCGTTGTTCGAGGTAGTATGCACTTTATTGTCCGCGTGAGAGTTTATGATGCTTTAGTTCAATAGTAGATTTTCTTTGTTGTTCCCTACAAGGAAGACGACGAATCATGAACTTTCTTCTCTTCTGCGCAAACTCGGACTCTGGCCAAAGCCAAAACTGCGCGCAATCGCGGCAATGATGTAATGTAGAAACCGTTCACAACCATTGTTTTAATTCTCTGAGAATGCGCAGAAGAGCAGGAAGTCAGTGATTCACCCTGCTTTGGCTGTTGCCAGAGTCCGTGTTCTTAGTGATGATGACCAAAAGAAAAGCGGACTTTGGGGACGAGAATGAATTTTACTTTAACTGCAAATATCTCGGAACCGTCCTTATTCTCGGTGCGCGGTAAAAGGAATTGCGGAATCCGAGGTCAACATTCAAGTTGCAAAAACTTCGAACTATGCTCTTTAATTCTTTCCAATATTTTATTCACATGAATTAAATACCTGAGGGCTTACAAGTGGGATTGACGGTGGTAAACTACCTGCTTTTCATATAGAACTTGTAATACCTTTGGTGATTCCGTAGACTGCGCCAACGACAGAATGCGACTGAGGAAATTCATAAACGACTTAAGAGAATTATTTACAAGCATATATAAATAAGCTAAATTCTGTTGATGGCAACTGTGTAGCGTTATCGCTATCGTTCAACTGAAAGACAAAGAAGGACAAAAAGCTAGAATAACTTTGACCTACAACAACATTTTTCCGCTTAAGTGGATGCGACTATATCGCTGTCATCTTAACTTCGCTGTGTAGCTTGTTAAGTGAATCAGAAGTCTTAAAGTTCCCAAAATATCATTTAACGCCGATTAATTACTGTTTTTAATGAAACCGCGCAAGATCCGAGTTAACTTCTAACGATGAAATGGTAAGGGTTTGGCCACTTCCTCATGAGGTGGGCATAGCGTGACATGAGGGCTTAAGCGCACGGCGAAAGCGTGCCTACCAGAATCATCTTGTCTCTGTGTTTAGCCCGCTAACCCAGTTTGAAACGAAGGCATTAGCCTTGCCTCCACGAAGCATAATGTCCCGGTGGAAGAAGAGTTCCATGCCAACCCACAAATGGAGACTTGTGACAAAGCAAACTATTGGATACCACTGTTGACAGAATCTCAGATAGATGCTTCAATAAGTTAAACATACACAGAGAACGTCTTTTCACCGGAACACGTGTTAATCATTGCAATTGGAGGTAATAATGTCGGATAGATTCTAAAGGTCAGAGCCATGACCTGGGCTGAGACGTCACACAAAATTTGTACCACCAACTCTTAACCTGGTTGGTCTGAGCATCGTACATTATTCATCTTCACCACCGTGAATAGACACCTACAAAAACTTGCTTGCAAAAGGCACAGCGTTCGTGTATAAACTTCGGGGAGATGCAAGATTAATCCCTGCAAAAATATTCTTGTTTTGTTCATTACAAAGCGATAATTATTTGATGCAAGTTAATTAAAATTGTTCATTACGGATGTTCTCTTTGTTCCGTTTCCACATCAACTTCCGCTTCTATATCTTCTTCGTTATCCGAACACAGATCGATCGTAGTCACCAAGGAAGGCTTTTCGCAGGTAACAGATACAGGACTTGTTTCGATCTCCGCATTTTCTTGTTGATGAACGGCATCCGTGCTTTCCACATCCACTAAACAGCTCGGCGGGCTTGGTGAGCTGGGACTAGTGGCAGAAGGCGTGGTCCCACCCACATCAATATTCTCAGACTCCGGCGAGGCAGGCACTGGTGTTCCTACAGCCGAGTTTGTAGAGGATCCTTCTCCAGTGCATGTTTTGCAATTGTAAGAATCCATAGCTTCTGCTTTCTCTGGGCTCAGTCCTACGCAAGCAAGATGATACCATTTTTCACAGGTATCGCACTGTACCCAACCCACTTCATCACCTTGTGGTTTAGTACATGAAGGTGCTGCGCAGATCTCGTCATCATCATCATCGTCTTCTTCAACGTCCACCATCTCCTCTCGTTTCACTTTGGTCACCTTTTCTTTTTCCTTTCTCCTGCGTTTCTTTGGAGTTTCCGTTTCAGTGCCATTTGCTGTGCTTGCATTTGCTGTGGCGTTCGAAGATCTCTTTGCTGCCTTGTCTTTGTCTTTCTCGTCGTCTTTCTTTTTGCGTTTTCTCTTCACTTTCTCCTTGTCTGATTTTGCTTCAAAAACCTGCAAACGATTATTGATGAGGGTAAGTAACACTGCTTAGTTTAAAAAAAAAAAGGATAACGAAAGGTCTTGGGTATCCACACAATTCCATTCGCAAATTATTCGATCCGACTTCCTCTCGACTAGTTAGACAAATGCGACTGTTCGGTATAAATGCGGACCACGGAATTATTATTCTTGCACTTATGAGTGACAAGGAAAAAATGAAATTAAAGGTGGACAAAGCCGGGCGTTTTCGAGTTGTTAATAATAATAATAATAATAATAATAATAATAATAATAATAATAATAATAATAATAATAATAATAACCCTGCTTGTGAGTACAAAAGGAAAATTAAGAACACTGAAGGGAGTACTGACTTTAATCAGTAAACGCTAAGAGGATAACACTCGGAAGAGTCCTCTGTTTCCTCACCTTTGTCTCGTTTTCTTCGCGGTTTTTCTGACTGAGCAACACTTTCCACAGCTGCTCGATTTCATCAAGTGACACTTCCAGCAAATCTCCTTCCATCATCAAAACTTCAGCTTGTCTTCGCTTCTCTTCGGACAACGTCGGTCTTACTTCGGCTGGACTCGGAATATTCGCATCTGTGACTAAAACATCGCTAGAAGCGAGTTTACTCGTATCCTCTTCTTGAGGACCTCCTTGCGCGAGACGAAGCAACGCAGCAGAAGCTGACAAATTCTCGGCACTTACACCTTGAGGCCAGCTTGTGGAATTCCTACTTATAGCCGCAAGCAATGAGACCACGTTTTCGTCGGCAAGATACTGCCGAGAGCGATCTTGCCAGTTCATTGCTCTTTCAGTTAGAAACTGCAGAGCCTCTCCTTCAGGGAGACGCACAGGCAGCTTTTGTAATGATACCAGCAAAGAAAGGATGGTCTCCAGGCGAGGTCTCCTGGATCTCAAACACAGTGGGCACAGATACTTGAGCTCCTTTGCCGCTTCCATTGCCGCTGTGCTTTTACTCATCGCTTTACCACCCTGCGTGCGTGGGAGGGGCACACATGAACTGTGATACCATTCTTTGCATAGTTCACACTGTAACATGAAGCCGTCTGGTCCACGCCGACAGATACAATACTGCCCTTCCAAGCTTTCGCCAAGTTTACGTTTATTGTCTTCCTCTTTCTGCCTCTGAATATTTGCTTCGCGAAGTTGCCTCATGGCCTCAATCTCTTTTCTCTCCGTTTCTCGAAACTCGGCAATCTGTAAAGCAGGATCTCTGCCGATATAATCGTCTAAAGCAACGAGGTCGATTATAATTTCTTTCTCTTTTTCTTTTTCTTTCTCTTTTTCCCGTTTTTTGCGAGGTTTTGGACAAGCCTTGTACAATCCGACGTCTTTCCGCGGAGACAAGATCTGGAACAAATAAACAAGATGATAAAATAACTTATCCATGACAGGGATCTTTAAAAAGGAATGTATGACTTGCGAGTTAGGAATAAAGGAGGCCAGTCTACTCCTGGACGAAATAAATTGAATTAGTTAATCTCTGACCTCCAAGAGACACGTTGTCGAGTTTTTCTTGAGAAATGTCCGTGCTGCACGGTCCCTCCAAGCCCGTGCCGCCGCCACTTGGGACTCCATTTGAGGAAGCTGTTCTAGACGCACAGGAATGGGTCTGCCTCGCATAACCAGGGACTCCAGTACGTCGAGGTAAGGATAGTAATCATCATTCTGCAGTGACATTACAAATAAAATCAATAATTTTGAAATCAAGTTTAGAGCGATTTTCAATTGAGTGTCGAAAGTAATTAGCGAACTACTTTGGCTTTGCATTACTTCACTCAGTGATTGGTTCAAAGTTCTCGCGCCACTTTTTCAACCAATCAGAAGTGAAACAAACCAAAACCAATCGTTCTGTGTCGGATACGTGTAATTACTTCTAGTTTTGATTGGTTTACTGGAAATTGTCTCCGTCCTTTTTGGTTGGCCAAAGTAATTACTTTGGTTTTGGTTTTACGACACTCGATTGAAACTCGCTTTACTACGAACAGCTACAAATGACAATAACACTTGTCCTATCCTGACGATTGCAGTTAATCAACTTAATATTACCAACAAAACCCAAGGGTTTCAATAAAATGTGAAGTCGGCGACTGATTTGAGTAAAGTAACAGACTGTACATCAAGCTCCCGTCTGTAGGGATGTCTGGGGGATCATTTAGACGACTTCGTGTTGTCATTGTCAAATGAGTCTTAACCTTCAGTTTAGCCGACTTCTTGGAGTAAAGTAACGCTTTTGTTCGGTTGTCGGTACTTACTGAAGTCACTTAAAACGTATTTTGTAACAAGTCCCAAAACGAAAATGCTGCATACAATACAAGTTAATGGTCCAAAGGGGCTTTTCAGGGCCAATGAAACACATTGAACGAAACGACAGAACAACAACAACTGTTAAGAACCTAACTGGCAGGAGGCAAACCAGCTCTTTACAAGTGCAACTGAGAAGCTAAACCAGGAACTTACTTTTTCAAAGTTTGACCCTTTCAGTTTTTACACATGCTATCGAGGTCTGGGGGTGGTGCTTTTTATAGTAAATATTTAAGTAGAATTGATAAGCTCTTTGCCAGATGTTACAAGTTAGGTTACTGTTTAAAGCAGCACAGTATTTTGGATATTCGTCGTAATAGAGATACCAAGTTATGGCGATGGATCTCTTCCACCAATACTGCTTTGAGCGATCTTCTACCTCCCCAGAAAACACGGTAGTTGAGAACTACGTCGCATAATGTTATTCTACCTTAGGTCCGGACAAGTCGTTTTAAATCTGTTTTTATTAATAGATGTCTTTTTAATAGTAAATAATATTTGTTTGTAGTTTTATTCATTTTTTTTTTTTGCCTTGTAAATTGTTGCACGTCTGTTTGCACAATGAACTCTTAATAAAGACCTTTATTATTAGTATTAGTATTAGTATTAGTTTACAGTGCTATTAATTGCTTCTTTCAGTCTCCTTGAACCGGGGCCAATCCTTGGTCTTGAGGTACCAGGGGACTTTTTTATTTGATGGACAGAAACCTCAGTATGTGCGCCATTCCTAGGAGGACGATCTTTTGCAGCTCATTAATGTTGCTGGTTCCAGGGATCTTTCATAAGTTCCGGTCCATTCCCTCTCTAACCAACAATAACCGGCACAGTCGTCTTCCTCTTCCTCTTCCTCTTCCTCTTATTATTATTATTATTATTATTATTATTATTATTATTATTATTATTATTATTATTATTATTATTATATTATCACAAGGACGCACTGTCTCCTAATATGAGACTAATATGAGGACTAATATGAAAGACATTTGAACTGCAGATAGAAGCCATGTCCTTTCATTCCCACGATCGAAATGTTCATTCTTTCTTTGTTGGGCAGTCGTGAGAACTTGGTGTTCTAATAGAGACGATCACACTTCTTAAGCTGATATTATTCTTCATTCTCAATACCTGTCTCACTGACATTTCATTGAATTTGTGAGGAGAAATTACGTACCGATCACTCCTAGGAGGTAAAGGGTTAAAATTCTTTGATCATCGCAATTGCGAACGTTACTTCAGCAGTTATCCCGTTGAAATCTAAATGATTTAGGCTTTCTTTTATTTCTTCTTCTTTCTTTTGATGAATTCGGTGATAAAAGTCTTGACGAACCTCCCAAAATTATCCTCTTTGTTTGGGAAAAGGTTCTCATAATTCCCATAACAAATCACTTTGCAGCAACCACAAGGCCCAGGCACCCTACAACTCTAATGCACCCCTTATGCAAGCTCGCTTTATGTTTATTATTAACTTTGAGGTACGTATTTGCTGTCTCGATCTTACCTGAACCTGATCGACCTTGTCAGACCATTCACGAGCCTTGCGGAGTGCTTCTTTGAGGGCACTCACGTTTGGTAGGTACAGTGGCACGCGAGACGCCTCTTGAATAATAGCCTCTACTGTGGCCATCACGTGACGTGGTCTGACAGAAAAAAGAGAAAGATGTTTTAACACTGAGACTTGATAGTTTTGATTTTCTTGCAAGTCGCGAAAAGAAGGATATCCTGAATGTTACGCCGGAAAGTGATATTGACATAAAACTTACGTCAGTTCGGTTGTTCCGAAAGAGAAATGAAGGGTGTGTGACAAAGCACCAATTTGCATGACAAAACAAAACTCTCACCTCGCTTGAAGACACAGTTTAGCCTTTTCTTCCCAGCGCTCACCCAGTGACACTAGTGCACGAAGCTCACCAACTGCTTTCTCTATTGCTAATAAAACAAAACAAATCACAGAGGGAACTACTCCTTTCTGTTAATTTTCTATCCAACTCAGCTAGGGGCTAACTCGAAAACCTACCGGTTTATTTAGTTCCTAGGCTCAAACATTTAATTAATTAAAATTGTAATTATGACTATTTTATCTATTTATCTGGTTGTTTCCAACTTTAAATAGTACATTACCTATGAACTGAGCAAATAAAATTCTATTCTATTCTAACCCTTAACAATTTTTGCAATTGCACTTTTTCGGGCTTCTCTACGCAATTGCAAAAATTGCGTCCATGACTGTGAGGATCATAGCTTTACTTGATTTGATATCCGCAGTTCAGTATATTATTCATTTCATATATCATTTCGTTCATTGATTCATACCTCACGGGAAAATTAGAACCCACAAATGACCAGCTCCCAACGTCAGTGGCTTCATAGCTCAGTTGGTTAGTGCGTCGCACCCGTATCGCGAGGTCATGGGTTCAAACCCCGTTGAAATCCTGAATTTTTCAGGCTTCTCTACGCAATTGCAAAATGGCGTCCATAACTCGGAGGATCGTAGCTTTACAACCCCGGTTGTTGCTTCGTCCATTTTGACAACTGGACTTGTCCCGCTAGAAACCACTCAACTGACCCGGGATTTAAGACGTTTGATGCGTTCGCAGCCAAGGAACCTACCGGCTGCAAGCAACGCCCTTGCTATCAAAAAAGTCTCCGTTATAATCCCTTTTTTAGTCAAATGAACCCACAAACCTTTTTTCTGTGGAAGTGAGTTCCCAGTTTCAAGTAAATCTTGCAAGGTATCAAAGGAGACTTCTTCCGTGTTGACTAAGGTAGCATTTACTTGTTCCAGCCACTTTGCCAACCGCAATTCCTGAACGAGAACAGATCAAATGGTTAATTCCCATAATTCCCTTTTCGTAGTACTAGATATGGGAAAACCAAATAACATTTACTCAAATGTGCTTTTTAACTCTCAGCATGAAAGAGGTTATCTAGATAGAACCTAAAGACCCTGAAAACCCACATAATGCTGCCAGAAGGAAACCACAATGATCACTTACAAACTGCAGTGAAGTCCTAATTGGGACAACTGAAGACAAATCCATTTTGATGAACAAAGAGAAATCCCTCCCAAAGCAAGGAAAAAGACAAGTTCTCGCAAAAACAACAAGCTTTCCTTCCTTTCCAGGGAGCAGGGTTGGTGCAATGGTGAGAGCACTCTAACCTCCAAAAATGTGACCCAGGATCGATTCTTGGACTACAGATCATGTCGCTCTTCTCTGTGCCACAAAGGGTTTTTCCCAAGATACTTTAGCAAAATACCCCCCCCCCCCCTCCCCCCGATCCGCACATATTTACATGTACATAAATGCACCATACAAACCTGTTTGAGTTTTGGTATTTCAGGTAAGTCAACGTCCAGTGTATGTCCATTATCTAAGAGTTGTTGTAATCTAGTTACATCAGTTGTACTGCTCTGTATCACCTTCTGTGCTTCACACTGAAAACTCTCTACATGTGTCATGAGTTCCTGATACAAAAAAAACCCTTTAAGTCTACGACTTGCCATCTCATTTTAACATGAATTAACACTGTCTTAAACTAACAGGAAAAAAAAAAGCTTTTTCTTGCCAACTAAATTTGTAAAGAAATCTCTTCCAGTACTCCATTCAAGATAAAGCTTTAAAGCAAAATTCCAGCAAAGCAGGACCCCTTCCTTACCCAACAAATCAAGTGGGAAACTTGACAAAATATGCATAGAAACTGCTAGGCATTGACTTTAGCATGACCCACTCCAGATTTTCTTTGGAACTACTGCCCTCAAGGCTTCTCCAGAACACTGCTTCCTAGATAACCTTGCTTTCTTGCTTTAACAGTTACTGCACTGCAGTAGTCAGTTAACCCTTTCACTCCCAAGAGTGCCACTTATAGATTTTACTCTGTCTAACGCCAGACGATTTTACTCGTCAATGGGGAACCCCACGGGGGTGAAAGGGTTAAATATCCCCAAATGGATTACCCCATTTTTCCCACCCCCCTGGACCCCGTACCATACCATTTTTTTATCATCATCTCACAAAAATGCATTGCTTACTTGTACCAAATCTGCCTCCCTTACAACGCAAGGCAGGTTCTGTAGCTGTTGCATAAAACCTTGCAGTTCATCAAGGCTCAAGCGAGTCGATGGAGCGGTGTCTGCACCACTGTGAGGCCTGAAAAAATAAAGACATAAAAGTGATTTCATGCTACTGAGCAGTAGTACATGTACTTTTACATCCTGATGTTATTATGAAACAAAATCACAGTTCTGCAAATTGAATAATATTGTTTCTCTACCTAGTTCTGTGTTTTCTGCTCACAAGCTGTAATGCAACACTAGCACAGCGTTCAGCTTCTGCCACTGCAGCTTTGAGTTGCTGAAACAAATCACAGTCAGGGAACTGACTTTGCTCAGCAGTGGTCACCAGATACTTGAGCTCTGATACATCTATCAATCAGGACAACAAACAACAACATCATTTTTTAAACTTGAATTTAAAATCAGGAAACATCAGGGTGTAGTTCAGCAGTTTGACCTTACAGTAGAGGCTTGAATATCTTCAAATAACTCACCAACTCTAGGATCTGAGGGATCTAGGGCTCGCTTGACTTCGGTAGCCCAGTTATCAAACGAGTCAGCCCTTCTCTTCAGGCGTAACAGCATAGAGGGAAGCTCGTGAAGAGTGTAACGATATCTACCAAAGAAAGGGTAATTCAGTAAAACTCAAAACGACTAAAAAATTATTTTAAAGTACAGCCTGTGCGCAGTTGTTGAAACTTTGTACCTCAAACTCTTTTCTGAGGATTCACAGGAGCACAGCTCCGAGACACAGTCTAAGCACATGAGTTTACCTGAAAAACAAAATTTAATTCATCTCAATGATAACAATATCTTCAACTTGACCATCTAACAACTGAGATATTCAGCCATACCTGGACTACAAGAACACTGTACAGCGGACAGAAAACAAGTGGTTTTGCACACTGTACATTGTCTCTCATCATCAGGCAGCAACTCAAATGCTTCACCTCTTTCATACTCTGAAATTCCCTGAAAAGTAAACAAGAAAATTTGTTGTAAAGAACTTTTGATGGTGAAAAGGCACTCTCTGATTGGGCAGTCAAATGGCTGATAGGTTAAGATGAGGGGACTTGAAATTCAGAGGGCCTGGGTTAAGTTTTGCTCTGACCACTAACAGAGGATGTTCTGGGTTGAGCACCTGGTTAAGTAAGTGGTCACAGCCTTTCACATGTGCTTATCAAATTCAGAAACAAATATCAAGAAATTAAACCTGACATTCTATTCAGGCAAACTTCAAGGTCAGAGGACTTTAGTTCATAACTCCTTAAAGGGGCTAGGTCACGCTATTTTAGGTAATTTTGTTTAATTTTGTTAATTATGAGCTCTAAACGTCAAATTGGCAGAGCACGAGTCTTTCATTTGCAAAATGAGAATGATTTGCCAGCTTTGTAAATGATATTTTGATATAGACTGATATAAATTTGAAAAAAGATGGGCCGACGTTTTTCAAATTTACCCAAATTTCATCCATTTTAATCCTCTCCAGTTTTGTCCATCCATGTCCCTTCTTGGCTTCCCTGTGTTTTGTTAGAGTTCTCCTATAGTTTTGAACAGTTATTTTGATATTTTAGTTAACTGAAATTGCCTAAAATTGCGTGACCTAGCCCCTTTAATGGAGGGGATGTAGTTTTTGACTGATTAATGCATTGACCCCTCAGGCGCCCTAAGACATCCCTAGTTGTCAAGTAAAATTGTCAGGCATTAGACAGAGTAAAATCTGTCAAGTCTTACTCCCAGGACTCAAAGGGTTAAAGCACTCCTTGTTTTTGAACTCTCCTCAAAGTTAATATTTATACATGATGATTAAATATGCTGTACACATACTCTAAATAACCAGTATAAATAAGTACATTATTTGAAACTTGAACACTTAGTGTAGAATTCTTTTATGACACAACTTAACATACCATTCTTTTTAAATAGTGTCTGCGCTTAGCTTCCCTCTCAACAACAGCCAACATTTCATCATAAACTGCTTTGGCCAGGTCAAGATCCAACCCATCAGGATCGGCAGCCATTTTACAAACCAGTTCCTCATGTGAAAATACTGGATTTCTTGCCATTTCACGGTAGTGGTCAATACACTTGCGTCCAATTGGGAGCTGCAAATATCAACAGAGTTTGGTAATGAAGTCATCACTTTCTGGAAGCCACCACGCTCACTTCAGTACCGTGGTGTGAGTAAGTAATGTTCCTGCTAACTTTGAATGGTGTGAAAAGCAGGCGTGTTTAGGCCCAGGTGTTTAAAGCAGGGTTAACTTGTTATCAAATCTAAATAAACCTTTAAAGTTGTGATGCCTTTTATCTACTTTCACCCAATTGCTGCACTGCAAAACTCAGCCATGGTTGTAAGTGATATATCAATTTTGCAGCTGGCCGTTTTTCAGCAACCTTGTTAGGAAAGGAAAGGAAAGGA
>OX421456.1:402500-407500 GCA_949126865.1 Montipora capitata | reverse complement strand
GAGAGTCAATTTTTATTTTGATGAGGAAGGAAAACCAGAGTACCCGGAGAAACAAACCTTGGCTGAGGTTGAAATTAACCCAGGTTGCAGAGGTGGAAGGTACTGGTGATAACTTCTAAGCCACCTGGACTCCCCCAAGGACTTTCAAGAAATCTCATTTTTGTGCTTCTAAAATACTTCTATACAATTAATTAATACCAGAAAATATGAGGATGACAGGGTGAGCCCTAACCCAGTCTAAAGTTAAATAGGCTCAAAACAAGCTGGCACAGCTTCTAACTGAAAGTATCACACCTAACATTTGTATTCCCAACATATTTCCTATCAGATTTTAATGTCTGGTTAACCCATTGACATCCAAACCGGCCGAAACCGGCCAGACTTAGTATTTTACTCTGTCTAACGCCAGACGATTTTACTCGTCAATGGGGAACCCCTGGGAGTCAATGGGTTAATGTGTATGCCTATGCTCACAGTGTAAACCAGGCTTTATGGCTGTACTGATTCTTAAAACATACGACTCATTACAGAAAAGAAGCCATACCTGAGACTGTGGATCCCCTGTGAATGCTCCTGCTTGAAAAATATCATATGGGTAAAGGTACCGTTCATAATTCATACGCAAAAGAGATGGTGCCGACTTCCCGATGTGGTATCCCATCTGCAGAGACAAGTAAAAACGTTTTTCTTTAAACTCAAAATGATTCTTTTACAATCAAGGACTTGCAAAACTTACTGTTTCCCTAGGAGACAACCTTAACCCTAACCCTAACCCTAACCCTAAATCAAATAAAACACAAGGTGTTCAATTTGAATTCCTTCATTCTTGCTCAGTCCACGAACTGAAAATATAGTAGTTACAAACTTTACAAGGAATGATTTTTGCAAAAGGCAGTCTCCCAGCAGATCCCCTTTCAAAAAACAGCCAAACAAAATCATTATTTACCCTCAAACTGCAGCTGTTTGAAAGTTAATGTACCTTTCTCGCCACAATTGACCATTTCTTCTTCCTGGTTATGAACTCAAATCCTCCTTCCTCATTTACCGTCTAAAGAAATAAAACTTTACATTAACTCAAGAAAATGATTTTCAACCTTGAACATATTCTCCTGTACAAGATGCAATCATGTCAAACCAGTCACCGTGCTATTGAATATCATCCAACCATTTTGGAAAATAGCTCAAGAAAGACAGTTATTAATACAGAATTTACTCTTGTGATAAATGGCTTAACATCAATCATAAAAATAAAAAATAGTCCCCTGAGAGGACATGTGCTTACTGGTAATGAATGGTAAACCGATTAACATTGTCATCTTCTGCTTCATTCTTATTTGTAATCGAAATTGACAATGCTTTTCGAACCTATGAAAACAAGGTGGCAGGTTTTGTAGGGTACCAATACTCTAGGACTGCTAGGACAAGGCGAAGGCTATGTGGGAAACTATTTTTCTGAGATAAGTTGTGGCTGTCAGTAAGTTCCAACAAGTAAAAGTAAATAAAGAAATGGAAAGATGAGCAAGAATGAATTATCCCTAACATCAAATAAACAACCTTGGGCACTATATACTGCAATGGAACCACAGAAACAATAATAATTACATGTATTTGCATAATTTTTTTAATGTAACTTCTAATTTGGCTGGGAATTCTCCAAAGTCATGTTTTCCATCCCATCCCAGAAATTTACAGCTCCCCACCAAAGTGGGAAGGAGAAAATTTGTGGGGCAGTTGTGAATTTTTGAGAAGCCTTTTCAAACTTAAATTTCAACGAATATTACAAATAATCTAGAAAAACACCATTTACAAGCAACATGAAATAGAACAAGTCCGCAGTGAAAAACGTACCAACAACATTCAGTACCAGGACCAGTAACAGGAAGGAAGATACCTTACGTATCCCGTGTTACAGTTCAAAGACACCATATTAAGTAAAAAAAATGACTACTATTTTTTAAAACTCATTTTGAAGCATCACATGGGCAAATGGGTCAAATGTGGGCCACCATGCAAATTCAACCTATCGATGAAAAATTTGTTGAAAAATTTTGGTAGACCGGATGTTTATAAAATTTGCCAGTCACACTCGCCAGTTTTTACAGGGATCAGTTGAAATGATGTCATTCTCTGATATGCCAAAGTGTCCACAGTGGACAGAAAAAAAGGGAATTTTGGTTGAAATCAATAAATATATAGAGAGAGAGCTTCTTAAGGTGGCTCAAACCAGTTTCCACACTTTCAAGAGACCTTGTTATTAGAAGGATTGACACTACAGCACTTTATCACATAACAGCAATATTATGGTACCATGTGAAACATCAATTATTGCTGAAGAAGATGCAGTCATTTTTGTGATGTAACAAGTTACCATGGCAACAGAAAAGCCTTGCAAAAACACCCTTTAGTTGGTCATCTAAAAAAACAAACTCAGTGACCCCAATTTGTTATTGCACAAAAGTGATCACCAGGCCAAGAAGAAACTCTCTGCAAAGTAAATCTTCAATTATAAAATTTAACCCATTGACTCCTGGGGGTTCCCCATTGACGAGTAAAATCATCTGGTGTTAGAGTAAAATAGTAAAAAGTCTGGTCAGTTAAGGCATCAAAAGGTTAAGGTGGCTCTGAATCCGCTCCACACACTTTTTCAAACTTTGCAGAGAGTTTTTTCTTGACCTGCTGATTACATCTCAGAAATAAAAAATGGGGGTCACTGAGTTCGTTTTTGAGATTATGAACAGCTAAAGCCAAAATATGAGCTGTTTTTGCAGGGCTTTCCTGTTGCCACAGTAACTTTTCACGTCACAAAAATGACCGAATCTTTTTCAGCAATAATTGGTGTTTGATATGGTACCATAACTTTGCTGTTAAGTGATAAGTGTTGTAGAGTCAATTCTTCTAAGAACGTTTCTTTTAAGTGTTGAAACTGGTTTGAGCCACCTTACCAGTATAGCAAAGGCATCTGGATGGGTTTTTATGGCAAAATATGGTAGCCGCAAAAGATATACTTGTCAAATAAAAGTGAGCTTCTTTGTTGCATAAACATCATAAGTATTCCACGTAGCTTGCCATTAACATACTTTCCACTCTCAAAATTACCTCCAGAACCTACTCTTTGCATATAATAAGCCTTTAGAATGATGTTGTTTTCTTCTGAGATGATACTTCTCGATTCAGGGCATTTTGTGAAAAGAAATTTATCTCTTCTGGCCCCAGTTGTTCAAACAATGGATAGCGCTATCCAGGAGATAAATCACTATCCAGCGGATAAACACTAGCAAAATCAATTGAGTTATCCAGAGGATAGTGATTTATCCGACGGATAGCGCTATCCATCGTTTGAACAACTGAAGCCTGGTGTTGCGTGAATTGCCTGGGTTTGCCCAAAAATATGACCTTTTATCACCTCGCTAAAAAAAAATCAAAATATTTGCAAATCGGTCGATTTCTGCAAGATTTGAAAGGATGATTGCAAACGAATGGAGAAAGAATCTCTTCTGTATATAAAAATTCCTGCGTTTTCCATGAGAATGCGATGAAGACGTAAGTACAACTCTTTCCTCTCTTACGTACGCGTGCGTAGGGGATATTTACCTTCTTACGCAAATTTCGACAGACAATATTAAATTACAAAAAAATTCATATTGAAAGATTCAAATAATGTTTATTTTGAGCTTTCATTTGTACTAAAAAGATGCAAACCTTAGCTAATAATAAACTTTCAAATAAACCATGCGCCAAAAAAAATTGTGAGAAATTTTGCTGTAAAAGTGCCTCAAAAAGAGTTTAATTTATCAGAATGTTTATATTTGAAGAAAAGATAACAATTTGTCACTTAAAAAAGGCAAATATCGATTTTCGAAAATAAAAAGTGATTTGGGAAAACCTGGACCAGTTTCTGTAGGCCGTCGATCTGACATCGCGATTCGTGAGATCATGTGATGTGGTTTTACTTCTTTTCTTTCTTATGAAGACAATGACAGAGAGCTTTACCGGCTATAAATAGCCAGTAAGCACAAAAAACTATGAATGCACCTATAGCAGACATGGAAATAAATGCTGATTGAGACCCCAGGCTGGTTTCTTGAGATGTCTAGAATTGTAACTGCAGTGTTCAAACCAACAAATAAATCATACTAAGAAAACGCCTCTTCATTCTATACATAAATGCCATACTGAAAGTTACAGCAACAAAATGGAGAGAGATCTTGGATGTAAAGACAATAAAAATAGTGAATAAATACAGACAAATTAATTTCAGTTCGATCATACTGCTTATTGACAATAATGTTAAACAGCCTCTTTACAATTTGCTCTTGGTATTAACTGAACAATGTTGAAGTGCTTTTCAACGAAATACATAAGTTAAGTCATCAACACTTAGAAGGATGGTACAATAAGAAAGGATTTGAGTGCACAAAAAAAAGCCTTGATTGTTAAAGAAAGACCATGAGAAAACAGCTTAATCTGTTACTTAAAACAACTTCAGTTTTAAGCAACAGGCTTATTGTATCATGGGAGAATTATTGTTAATTCTTTTGGATTTAAAATGATTTGGTATGAACAAACCTCACAACCAGAATGCCCAAATAAAGTCAGCCATATTATTCAAACCCACAAAAGTTCTGTTTTCACTTGTAAAATACTTATAGCTGTTGATCCCAACTGCACATGTTTTCACTTATATTAACACAGTCAGTTGTTGTTGCAACACAGAGGCACCAATTGCTCACAATCACAAATGCCATCATTAACCAAATGATTGCCACTGGACAAAATGGTAAACACTGACTAACCTGATATTCCAAAGTCGAATCTAAAAAATTGAGGAGCATGCAATGCTCGTTTAGAATGGGGCAAACACTAAGCCCCGTTCTATTCTTGCGAGCCAAAGACTTTTGACCATGAATGCAATCAAGGAAGGTGCAAATTTAAACGGATTAAAAAAAGTGTCAAGCTTTAATATGGCAGAGTAAAATTCTTCTCCATGACAAAAATTTCTC
>OX421456.1:390000-397500 GCA_949126865.1 Montipora capitata | reverse complement strand
TGTTAGAGAAGATTTGTGGCATCAGGAAGAGTTTCTTTTGCATGTCTTAAAAACTGGGGTCTATGCTTCGAGTATACCCATATATTGTTATGTGGTTGAAAATCTTTCTTGTGTGCACCTTATTAACCTGCCTCTCTTAATAGGATGGCAGAAGATTTTATTTACTTTTTTTTTCTTCACTTTTACTTGAAGACTCCACAGGTAATATCCGACCAGCAAAGAGCATAGCTGAAAATGGTGAAGATAACAACCAAAGTCTATTACTTCAGATCGAGTCACTACAAGCTCAACTAGAAGAACAAACTAAGCTTGCAAAGGAGCAGGTGGATGGTTTGTTAGAGGATCGATGTGTGCACATGGAAGAACAACAAGCACAAAGGGAGAGAGACTCAGACAAGATTAAAATGATGCAGGAGAAGCTAAAGAAAACACAAGATCTCCTTTATGACAGCACAAAGGATTTTCTTGAACTCAAATATGAGATCAGAGCAAATGAAAGGCATTGGATGGTGGACAAGGATAGACTTGTCCAAGAAATTGAACACTTGCGAGAACAGCTGGAATTGTCAGGTGCTAGTGTATTGGAAGTATCAGGTGAAGTTTTGGACCCTCATCAGGCCCAGCTTACGGCTGTTCAGTCTCTCAGACATCAACTTGAACAGTCACAAAAACTTGCAGAAATGTATAGAGAACAATGCATTGGTCTGGAGGATGAGCTGGCCAGGATAAGAGAGCGAACTGATGTTAGTGAGGACATTTTTAAGGAGCGGACAGAGAAAATGAGTAAAAGACTGGCTCTTATGAATTCAAGATATGAAAACTTGGAAAAAAGGAGAGCTTTAGAGGTGGAAGGTTTCAAAACTGACATTAAAATGCTCAGAGATAAGCTCAAGAATGTTGAAAAACAACTTTTTAAGGTAAGAAAGTTCCTGATCATTGGCAAGATTGTAGTTACCTCCAGTTTGCTGCCAACTGAGTTGAAATGTTATTCTTCCAGTCTTGCTTTCATTGTGGATATGAGGCATGAAAAATGTCAAAATGAAATATAAGCCCCAGCATAGAAGGCATCTCCCCTGTACTAGTAATGGTGGTACAATAGGCCATTTCCGAGTTCAATTCTGCCTCCTCTTCAAAGCGAGTCTACGTGCGAAGTTTTTGTGATGGTAATTAGTTCTACTTTACATATGAATGAAAACTAATTTTCATAACAAAAACTTCGCACTTAGACTCGCTTTGAAGATGAGGAAGGCCAGAACTCGTAAATGGCCAATTGTACACTGTCCCAAGTCAACTGCATGGAAGTCATTGACCGATACAAGTCAGAGGGCTTCATTTCAATATATTTAGTTTCTTGTTTGTTTAAAGGTGACTGTTACAATGGGAGATAATTATGACGAAGAGGTGCTGAGGAATGTGCGCAAAACTGCAGGAAGATCGAAGAAACTTGTGGGCGAACTCCACAGTTTAAAAGCAAAGATTTACTCTTTAGAAAATGACGTCAGGCATATGGGTTCTTAATGTTCTTCTTTAACTGGTATCGTTGTATTAACTCTGTGTTATAGTTTAGACCTACATATCCAAACATTTTTATAGTTAGGATAAGGCTTTTGTATTGCCACCTTAAAAACTGATAATAATAATTTTATTACCAAAATGAGGATTTCATGTTCACTTTTGTACTGTAAAATAAAGTTGCAAACTTTCAACTAAGACAATAACTTAATATCCCCATTAACCAACTGACTCCTGAGACTGGCACTTAATATATTTTACTGTCTAATGCCAGATGATTTTAGTTGTCCATGGGGGGCATCCTAGGGCATTCGGGCTGTGAATGGGTTAAAGTACCTATCACCTCAACACGCATTTCCAATTTATTTATTTATTTATTCTCCAAAAGCGTCCCAAATACATCATATTGTCTTCAGAACCTTTTGATTGAAATTTCACTTTTTTATCAGCTTTGAAAGACGGAAAAAGTGGTCATACTTTAATCAATAACCAAGCAATGAAAAGGAATGGGTTTTTGATACCGGGTTGATGTAAGAAGACTGCTTTGTGTTGAAGTAGTTCTTTGAAAACAGCAATGCAAATTGATTTGTGATGTCAACCAGGTATCAAACCCATTCCCCTTCATTCCTCGGTTATGGATCAAAGTAAGACAACTTTTCCTGTCTTTTAAACCCAATCAAAAGGTTCTAAATTAAAGAAACACTATGTATTTGGGACATTTCATAGAATAAATAAGTGGAAAAGTGTGTTGAGGTGATAGGCACTTTAAACAATGTGATCAATATCGTTCAGGAGATTTAGAGCCAATGAAATTGCTTGAACTGGGTTTACATGACTATAATGATAATGATACTACCAAAGCAATAATTGGATCAAACTCCTCAAAAGTCAAGAACTGATACATAATGGAGTAATTCCCAAGTTATCATTTCAAAGCCTCTGAATAATCCAGTTTGGAGTTTCAAAAAACAGATGTCTTTGAATGCATGCATCAGGATGAAAACAATAATTATTATTGTTACCACAAAAACCACACAGGTAAAAGATTTCATACTGTACATGTGTTTTTCAAGACATCTGAACGGGCTTATAAAATTCAGGACTAGATTCCAAAGTCTTGAAGTTATTATTTTCTTTTGGGCTATGATCAAGAAAGAAGAATATTAATGTTGTAGACTTGAAAATTTGACAAGCCTTGTGACTGTTCTTGCTAGCTACACATACATATCAAACATTCAATAATAATTCAAAGCCTTTTATTGAGTGTTGTAACCCTAATTATTTCTTTTTATTCATTTAATGTAATAAACCATGGAAATGCAGAATGTCTGCTTCAAAATGAATGTTGCTCCCTCCTGATTATGTTAACACTGGTGAGCCCAATAATTATTTATGTACAAATTTAAAATAGCACATCCATGCAAAAATAGATTTCTACTGATGCAAAATTATTTCTATTTCTTCATCCTTCCTTTTCAATAATCTAATTTGACATTGATAAATTTAATCTACCTGTGTAAAATTAATGAATTCTGTTCCTTTAAACAGTCAAAGGAATGTTTGAGAAGTGACTGTAATGATTGAAATGACTGATATTAGGTTTGTTTTTTTGTGCTGAGAGTTAAAATTACACAGTTGTGACCATTATGAAATCAGTCTGTGTCCCAGACACTCTGTGAAATGTGAAAAATCAAAAAACAGCGACAGTCTAAGTTCTCTCTTCAGCAGCGATACTTTTTCTTTGCAACACTTACAGCTGTCATTCCACACACAATTTCACAAAAGCAGACCTATTTTCAGAAGCTGTTGTGAACATTGATGTCTTAAAATGGACTTAAAGGGAGATATAATCCATAGAATGCCTGTTTTCAAAAAAAAATATTGGATTGTTTGGGTCACTGTTTTCACTGAAATCGGGGCCACCTAGATAATTTACATTAACAGACCCCACAGTCACTAAAGCACCACCGTTCAACGAACAAGTTGCAATTTCATTGTTTTGTACTGGACATCTGAAAATGTTGGAATCTATTGTTTCAGCTCTGCCTTCCGAATGGTTTTCATTATCTGGGTGGGCCCGGTTTCAGTGAATGCACTACAATCAGTGCTATTTTAATCCCAAATACTTCAAGTCATCCAAAAAATATGAACAAAATACAAGCTTGAGTAGGACTCCTTAATTAAAAGCAGTACATAATAGATTTTTTATATCTCCATTATCTGAGGAAGGCTATAATTTTGTCTTATTTCAACTAAGCTTGTGATAACCATTATCAACTCCACTGTATGGCTAGGCTCGATTTGCGCCACTCATTCAGGAGTGAGCGCTGGCTCATTTCCCGAAACAGCAGCTGGTAATCAAACCCACTGTATGGCAAAAGATTAGGAAATTCTTGTTATTGTGACAACTGTTTGTGCAAGATCAAAGTCTGCAAAATAATTACTAAAGAACTTAGACTGCGAGCAGTCCCTTCATAAATCAGTCGAGCAGCCCGCTTTTCTGAGGCAGTTGTGTTTTGTCACGCAAACAAATAAAAAACACGACCCTAACCCTAACCCTAACGACTGCTCACAGTCAATAAAGAACTATACATGCCATACTTAAGTGCTAAAGAATTTCATGCCATATGGAGTCACCTTAAATACTTCCTTCAAAACTACTTGCAGTGTGTACCAAAGATGATAATGACCTGTAACACGTATACTAGAAAATATCACAAGACACTACCATTCAATACTACAGAGCCTTATGGACAAAGCCAGTCACTTTCATATCAAGGCCTTCTAACTGAGCATCTTTAATCCTACTCTTCCTTGGCTACTAAATGTGTTACATGCATCATCTAAACAACAATATTATTATTGTGACCACCAACAGTATTTAAGCAGATGACACAGTTCAACATCTTAAAACATTTTGTTGCTCAACAAATGTTGAACAATGTTGCACAGATGTGTTGAACAGAATAGAGCTGGTCTCCATTTTCGTTCAACAACATTCAATGTATTGAATGATATATTTCAACGTGACATGGCACACTGTTCAACATTTGTTGATCGACAAAAGTTGAACTGTGTGTTACCAGCTTAACAATGATGATACTGATAATTTCATGGCATGTATAATGAGAACCAAGTCGTGGATAAGTATGTTCAGTATTTTAAATGCAAATTATTGATGATCATACTAATACAGTAACAACGTTAATGTTATGGTTGTTGACAGTGAAGAACATAACAGAAAGCTGTATGAATAATCATTAGTTATAATCCTGCCATATAAAATGATAATCTTGCACCCTTGTTCCCAAATCTGCTACATGAACCTCAGAACAAATAAAATACAAAATTCAAAGGGAAAATATAAATAAGAAAGGGCTGATTTGTGATATGAATGCAAAGAAAGTTATCATAAAGAGCAGGTCATTTTGGAATGAAGTACACAAAAACAAGAAAGGAGTAACCCTTCAAATTGAGATAATGACTTGTTTGAGATCATTGTCCTCATGGAGTTGCGACCATTCTCTCTGTTGGAGCAGCAATTGGGCTCAATTTTGGTGAAGATCGTCTTGGCAAGGTCTTAGAACTGTGCCTCTGCGGCCATTTAATTCCAAATAATCCTTTTCGCGTAAGAGGTGTATGTAGCCTTTGAAAATGTTCCGAGATTGTTTGATCAGAATCCTAAAGAGACATTAAACAAAATAAATTACGTCAGTTGTAATGACTTTCAAGATGCAAAAAAACCCCAGCACCATGTGGATTAAATAACTTAAAAAGTTGCAAAGAGGCCTAAAAAATCCAGGCTTCTACGAGACATACATGTAAATTAACCCAAGATCACGGGATTGTGCTGCGTACAGCTGGTTACGTGGCAGCCGCTCAATTAGCCATCAGAGGGTGGTTTTTAGAGCTAGGAGTCTAATGAGGTCCACCTGAGCATAGATCAACTAAGCTATAAGGTCATATGGAAGCAGCAAGTGGATATTACAGATCTTATTCCCCATCACTGAACATGACTTGCATATGTTTGTATAATATCCTGTAGGAGGTGAATGTGTAGAGGAAGCGATAAAAAACAGTATATTTGAACTGTATCACTCAGTTTGTTCATTGATAATCTGTATAATTGAAGTGTATAACTGTTCATAAAGTGATGGAAAGGAATACAAAATTAATTACTGGAAGGAGTGAAACTCATTTCTGCCATAATTTTAAACTGTTACCAGTTTTTTAACCTGAAAAATTGGCATTAAAAAATAAAAAATAAAAACAGTAAGCTAAAAAACAGTACCCAGAATTCTGCAATATTTCAACTGTAATCAAAATGGAACCTCATTGATAAAATGCCAAAGGGGAAATTTCCAAAAAGTGTGGAAGTGACAACCTCTGCTATCTATATAAATGACAACCATCATAACACATTTCCAAAGCAGTTTTGATCTCCTGCCAATGAAGCACGATGTCAACTGAGGAACGTGAAAAAGCATTAATTAATTAGGTATTAGTAAAAAGCTGGAAATAAAACCTTGATGTAAGTTGGGGAATATGTTACAGGAGCTGAACTCCTAACTCGCTCTGGGAAAGATGATCATAAAAACAAGCCTCACATTAAAAACTCAATTCATAGTTAGATTACTGTTCTATGCGGCATCACAGCTGCCGGGCATACTCACTGACAGAAAGAAGAATTCTAGACTTGCTGTCTTTGGATTCTGCTTTTTTGCGTTTTCCTTTATCCCTTTTAAACTTGCCTCCATGTTTTTCAACCTTTCCAGGAACTCCATTTACCAGCTGTGTTTGCGTTAAAGGGTTGTTAAAAGGTTAGACATGTTAGGCATTCAAAATCACAGTTGTACTATTTCCTTCCAAAGTAGATTCTTTAATTAGTACAAATTAAGGTTTAGCACATCTGATGTACATGTAAAAATACTAGAGAGAAAAAGAGAAGGATAAATAATTGTTGAACAAAAGACTTTCGTTTAATTTAGATGTTTTTGTTAGTTTTGTGTGAAAAGTTTCTTCACCTATACTTTTATTGGTGCCTAGGCTTTTCCATTCATTCAATAGTACCTAGTTTTCCTTTGTAAGCTTTCAACCATGTTTCCATGTGCATGCTTTCCAAAACCTCGTTTGGCACATGCACATGTATGTAATTTGTTTTTGTCACCTTTTTCGTTCTAAAGCTACAATAGGATTTTGCTTGTGTTAATGTAAATGCGAACCGTTCTGTTTTCAGTTAAATTGATACAGTTTAACTTTGAGTGAGAAATTTAAGTTTCAAGTAGAGTTTTGTGTCATGTATCTTTGGCATTCTGCCCGGCAAATTGTGTTATGTGCTCTTTAAAAGTTAGCGGACTCACCCCATCTGTAAAAGCACTGTCCAGTGAGGATATACTACTGCTTTTCTTGAGCTCAGATGTAAATTCTGTTGAAAAATGTGCAAACTTAATGGTTATGGTGTACACATCAGAAAGTCTCATGGCAGATTACAATAATTATTATTATATTATTCTTTGTCTAGGATGAGATAGAACGTCAGATAGTGACTTGAAGTTTCCCAACATTTGGTACCATACAGACTGCCACAAAAGAACAAAATAATGTTTCACTTATTCTGTCAAAAATGCAAATAAAAAAGGAAAACTGAAACTGTCTTTGAATAGTTCAGATGCAAAACTTTGAACCGTCCCTAGCCCCTTTCACCTTACACCAGTGCTAATCCTGTCAACAGTATGTAGACAAGGCCACATTAACTGTGCTACCCACTGTGACTCGGCTCTTCTAAACCCTGTGCAAACAAGCAAGCCTGCCTTGTAAATCTTCCCCCCACCCCCCCCTCCTACCAAACTCCAATGAACATAAAATTATTATTATTAAGGAGCTTAAGCATTACTGTAGTTGGGAAAGGGTAACCAGAAATATATTTTTTTGTAAAGGTAAGTTATTGGAAGGAAGAACATTCCTCATTCCCTCAAAAACATTTGCACT